>JACVVK020000246.1:597500-710000 GCA_018292915.2 Batillaria attramentaria
ATGGTACAGAAGAGACCAGCCTTTGTGGATTCTTCTTGTTCAGTATTGGGACGAAACCGAAAATCACGAGATGTCTGGTGTACAGCATTGGTTACGGACAGCCCGCAGGCCTGAACTTTGGAAAATCTGACATCAAAATTAGGATGACATCTTCCCCCCCCCCCCAAAAAAAAAAAAAAAAATAATAATAATAATAAAAATAAATAAATAAAATATTTTGATTGGAAATTTAATGAACCAGACATTTTTGGCCCCATTTACATCATCATTTTTACTTTTTTTTTTAAAAGTTATTTTACCACCTTGATTTGTGTTTTACCTAACTTTTGCACCGGAAATGTGACCGTGCTGCCACAAGAATCCCTGTTTGATTCAGCACATAGCACGTGGGTTGTCAACTGCTGCATTTCTTGATAGACATGCGTAATCAAAGTTATGGAGATGTATTTGTTGAATACACTTGCATGCATGCAATATATTGTAACCAGTTTGTTTTGATGTAGCAACACATTGTTGTTAAATGTTTACTTCAGCTGTGCAAATAATTCTATGTTATCTGTGGTGACATACAGGGTTCATCATTGTGTGATAGTCAAATTGAATGATCTGTGCCATTGTTACATTTTCTGACTGCTGTTTTCACTTGGATAAAAGCATGTGCCATGAAATCTGTGAAAAGTTAAGGTGTAACAGGAGTACAAGTAGTGTATGCACCGTATAAATATGCTGAGAGTTTGTAGAGGACAAGCGTCAGGTAGTGTCATATTAATACGTGTACCATATCATTATTATGCACTACTGTTCTGTATACACACTAATTACAGTATAAAATAAATTGCCTGACAGTTATTCACTTTTTTCTCTGTGTTCTCTTTTTAGTTTCTGATAGGCGGCAAGTCACCAGCACCAAACTTACAACACACACACACACACACACAGAGAGCGAGACCAGCAACTCTAAAACTGAACAGGCTACTTGTTGCTTGTGGTAACGCATCATCAAAGTACTGAGTATACATGCACACACTCTCGCAACTGAAAATATACACACTTTCACACTCACAACTGAAATTATATTTATATATATATAGTTATTATACACACACACACACACATTCTCACACAATATATATATATACATGTACACATTCTAACACTCACAACTGCAAGATATAGACATTTCACATTCTCACACTCACAACTGAAAAAAAAAAAAAATTATATATATATATATATATATACACACACACACATACATTCATATACACACACACACACATTCTCATACTCACAACTGCAAAATATAGACATACACAATCTCACAAAACTGAAAAATGCAGGTGTATTTTTACCTCAACTTTATTTGGTGTCATTTGAAGGGAACAATCGTAAGTCAATGAATCAGAATTTATTGTTATCACTTAACACTGGCTTCATAATGATGAATGAGATGGCATGCTGACTTGCACATTAACACGTATACCTGAAGCCCACTCAAGCCCATCACATTGATTACTTCACAGACAGCTCGAGCTCATAAACTGCTAGTTAACATTTATCCAAGATGTCACATGTACATGCACAGGTCACAGTCTTATTCGAGTTCTCTGTGAGCAAAAGAAAAACACGGAAACGTAAGTCATCACAAGAAACAAATTTGAAGTCCACTTCCCTGTCTACGCATCTCATACGACGCTTGGCTCCGCATGAGCATGCGCCTACACATCTTTCTTACTCTCGCACAACAGCAGCTACTTGGGACTAATGTGGCGTTCGGCATTCCCTTTTTCTTTTTTTACAAAAATGTTTCATGTACTCTCAACAACTGAAGTCCCAAAAATCAAAGAAGGGAGTTGTAACACAAGAAATGATGCATCTGTATTCAGTTGAAGCAAAATAACAAACAAAAGCAAACTACCCTACTTGATAATTATATTTGAGTGCACAAGTACAAGTCAATTTCATAACATCACACATCTATGATACTCAAACTTCAACACTGTAGTTGCCTTAGAGCAAATGCAACCCTGATCAAGTCAACATAATGTCAACGATGAGTTAAATAAACACTCAGAAAGCAAAATGGAAAAAAAAAAAAGTAATCAAATTACGGTTGTGCCCATAGAATAGAAACACTTCCGCCTATTCACTGTCTCAAAGAGCAAGATGGCACATTCCCTACAGTTTTCATCAACCTTGGCTGACAGTTTCCAATGCACTGAAAATGTAATTGCTCACTAGAACATTTTGGCAGGAGGGGACAGGTCCTAGATATTCAGAGCACAATACTCTCAGGGTGTAACCCCAGTACGTCTCTATTCAGAACATGAATACTTGAAAAGACACACCCTTGCACAAAAATGCACAAATCTGCCAAAAGGACCGTTTTAATCAAACCTGATCATGAAACTGACTGGGGTTATGGGCCAAGCAAGGCACTTGCAACCAATGGTTCACAGTGCATTAGATAGGCATCGCAAATTTTGCAAAATTACACACAATTCTAGTACATGAACGTGCAATCTCTATCCCACACACAGACGTCTCGTCACGGACATCAAACAAATAACATGGATGGAAGTACTTTGCAGTCTGTAGTGTGTCTGTTGGACATCTGCCTGCCTGATGAAATGAAACAAACTGCATCGTCACTACTTTTTTTTTTACTTCTTAACCACAACAGAAACACGCTCCGAACTAGACATAACAACCTACACTTGTACCATAAGTGCATCAAACAGAGACATAAGGAGGTCACCCCTTCTAACAGTTCTATACAGACAGATGCTGTCCAGTTCTGATGACATTTCTCAGCATAAATGGATTGCAGGCTGAGTATGAAGCGTTTCAAGAATGTTCAACAAGAACAGGACTGTGGGAAGTACGGAGCTGAACAATTCCAGACACATCCCAGCTTGCCAAGTACATCTTTAAATATGCACTGAAGGAAGCACTTCTGGCAACACTGGCGGGTATGAAAAGCACACCTTGACTGACGTCTCTGACCTTGCAAGCTTATGCATCACTCTGATTTGCTTATCCATATACTCAAAGATGAGAAACTGGCTTGAATCTTAACATCTTGTTGCAAAGTACAGTACATCAGTACACACACCACCCACGATTATTCCTGACCATGACAACAACAACAAAAGAGAATAGGATTGCCATATTATGTGCCACACAGTCAAAGAAACATAGACTGAGGAAAACTAGTAAAAGGAGCAGAACCAGAAGAAGAGATCATGACTCAAGTAGCGGATGTCTCCATTCACAAGAATCCAGTAATGTCACAAGCGTCAAGGAAAAACCTAAAGCTGTGAATTTCAACAAAAAGCCTACCGCTAGTAAAAGTTGCCCACTCCAGCAGTAAAAAAAGCGTGTCCTTTCGACAACGTATCGTGGTCATGAAATTTCGACGAATCTTGACTTTAAGATAGCTCAAGGGCTTTTGATTCACGGGAGGCATCACCACACACTATAAATAACACAGTCGGATAAGGCTGACGCCTCTGAGGTCGTAGTACAAAACGATTTCTCTGCACACTTTAACCTAACATCATTAGTGGAAAACTTTCACCACCAAGTTTTTTTGTCCTTAGCTTGGCCCTAGCAGCATTTCTTCAGACCAGGTGGCATGAACAGTAAGCAAAATAAAACCTAGGTCTTGTTTTTTACATCAGTGATCTGAAGGTCTTTATGCCTACTATCTCCTAAGCTCGTTGATTCTGGCAAGTTCAGGAACATGCTGAGCTGCAGAAGTCATGAAAATTTTGACACTGGGTGATTTTGCAAAAATATCAAACTGGTGGTGAAGGTGTTCATTTACAAATTGTTCTGTAACATACAGTCCTACAATATCCACGAGAACCCATTTGTCCTGGAAATGGGAAAAACCACACAAGAAAAAATATGGAACAAAAAAACCATCATCATAATCATGCTATCTGAAAGTAGAAACATGCCTTTAGACTCCAAACAGCCCAAAAATAAAATTAACTACTCACTCAAAGAGACTGACAGGTATTCATCAACACACACAAAACCATTTAGCAACAATAGTATCATCATATAACAGGAGGTCGCATCTTCAAAACAAATACATAGCAACTCTAAAACTCAACAGAACACTTGTTCCTTGCTACAACAAATCATCTCTTCACTTGCAACATGTTTTCTAAAAGCTTCATGCATGATCAACTGTGAAACACACAATGACACATACAGCAAAGGAAAAATCAGGTAACTCATATATAGTCAAAATCTCTTAGGAAAGAGGTTTCTCGCTCCTCCGACAAAACAGGAAGGATCAGTAGTGTGTTTGAGGGGGGGAGATGGGGGGGGGGGGGGGGGGGGGGGGAGATATTGCAAGAAACATTAGTGTGGAAAAACGGTTGAGGGTTACAGAGAAATGTTAGTTGGTAACACAGAAACTAACAATTTTTCTGTTGTTGCTGTAACTGCTGTACTCAGGCATTTCCCAAACAGCCAAGAACCATTTAACCCAATGTGCTCTTACATATTATACACTATACAGCAATACATCATTTAAAAAATTACACTGACAATGGTGACACTCAACTGGATACAAACTTCTGACAACACAAAACATGTACACTTTAAAGACAAAAAAAAAAAAAAAAAAAAAAATTGTACAGAATCCTGTAATGCTGAAATACAGCTACTTCTCTGGTAGAGACATGCAATGTATTCATTCTGCCAGCATAAAAATTCATCTAGTCAAAGTGTAATCACTCTCTCCTACATTTCTACAATAAACTGTCTTACATATCAAGACACACACTGACCTGAATATGTCAAACTGTAGCATCCATCTGACGTTCAGGTCAGGTTAACAAGAAAAGAACTGATGCAAAATATATATATGGCAGTCAACACCCAGAAAAAAAAAAAAGCAGCAGCACGCGCATGTGTACGTCAGGTTCTCAGATAATCAGAAATATCTCAGACAAGAGAAAGAGAAGCAATTATAACATGCAAACAGAATCACTTCATTCAACTTACCCTCTCACACCATGACCAAGAAGGCTGAAAGGAAAGTGAAACTTTTTCTACTGCATAGAACATCTTGCAGTTCGATGGAAAGTCTTCAAAAGTTCAAAAGTCTGCAGTTGGCAATTTCCAGACAAATTACTAACACGCCCCTTATGTTTGAGGAAAGGAGTTGGGTGGTGGGGAAGGAGGGGTTCGTAGCGGATAACCTAATTCAAAAGAAGGAGCAACTGTCCCATGACAGCACGTCATAATAATGAGGACACCACCTCGATAGTCTTACCACAACACTAAGTCTGATCCAGGTCAACCCTGCAAACCTTGACTGCAACTGTCCACACCGTGTCCGTGATTTTACAGTCACCAAAAAGTGCTTATGAACACTCATCCAGGCAGGGGGAGCAGTGGGGTAGGGTAAGTTTCTGCGACATCGCAGTCATCAAAAAATGTTGATGAAAACTCACTCAGGCAAGGGGAGGGGAGAGGGGGGGGGGGGGGGGGGGCGGGGACTGGGGTGGTCAAGGCAAGAGACCCCACGGTTAACGATAAATTTCACGAACGTTTCCCTCCTGTTGGAAGCAGCGTGAGTCACCTAAACAATGGAGATTGAAAACCAACAAGTATTCACTGCGCACGCACTAGTACCAGTACCACTCACGCAGTCAAACATTCCAAATCCGTACTTCGAAAGCTCACAGTGCTGTTACAATCAACCCTTACAAGCACTTCCTGAAGCACGCATGATGCAGTTTAAATGCCCCACCACTATACACCCTGAGTCAGACAGACAGTTCAGTCTTGTAGTGCAGCGTATTTGTTTTCCAGTGATAAATTGACACCTCTCCTCTGACCAGGGTTGGACTCGATGTCTCCTGCACCACTATCTTCGTACTTCTTTGCTCCCCTGTGACAAAGAAACGACCAGTAGAGATTTGGCTTTAAAAAAAGAAAAAAGAAAAGAAAACAAAGAAAGAAACACCTGAAAAAGGAATGCACAAAAGTGATAAAAGCAGGCTGTGAAGCCACGATAAATTATAAAGTGGGTGCATTTTCATGTAATGTCATACTGGGTAGCCATAATCAAGAAATCGTTTGAGGTATTTTTATTAATACCACCACTATTGTTCTTACTATGCTTGCACTACACGCTACATGCTAATTTAGACTTTTAGAGCAAGGCTTGACAGTGCATCTGCATTAAAGCACCCCCCCACACCCCCCCAAAAGCTTGCTCCACAACGAATACCCCCCCCCCCCCCCCCCCAAAAAAAAAAAAACTTTTCACTAATACTACTAATATGAGTGCATCACTCTGTTAACAATCCACACTGTTGGTGCCCCCCCCCCCCCCCCCAAAAAAAACCCCAAAAAACCCACACACACAAATCCTCTCTGTAAGTGTCATGCGCACACAGTGTGAAACTGTGGCTAAACTATGTCTTCATCATTATCATTCTATTTTAAAAAAAGTATGTTGGTAAGTTGATATATTTCTGCCCCACCACTGCAACAAAGAGAGAGACAGACAAACAGAGAACCTACCAGGCCGATGAGCTACCGGACGGTCCCCCAGGCATTCCTCCCAATGTAGGGAAGTCCTCCTCACTCTGTATGTTAGGTGCCTCTTTCTTCCCTCGCTTTATAGGATTCAAGGCTGCCATTCTCTGTGCTGGTGGTACGTATTTCTTTGGCGCAGTGTTCTCCTTCTTTTCTTCAGGTTCCGGAACAGGGGCTACAAACAGAGACACTACAAGATGAGATATTCAGGGGGTCCTACTAATTACCGAAAACAACTCTTAATACACGTAGAACGCAGTTAAAACATAGAAATAACAACACACAAACATGATTAAAGGTGAAAAAGAGGTGTTAAACTAGTTTAAAGGAAAAAAGTACTTATTCACTCCAAGAGAACAGGACGAAATGAACGTGTCTCCCAAGGGAAGCGACTCTGGTCCGGACTGGTTATTTTCTGCAATATCACCTTTTTTTTTCCTTTTAGCTTTTTTAAGGTCACTTTTTTCACCTTTAATCATGTTTGTGTGTTGTTATTTCTATGTTTGAACCGCGTTCTATCCATATTAAGAGTTGTTTTCGGTCGTTTCGTTGTTTTCGGTAATTAGTAGGACCGATATTCAGGTCTCACCCCTTCACTTTACTGAACAAGGAGCATTAAATCAAATCTTACAATCAGGGCTTACAGTTACAATGGTCCATGATCCAAAAAGAGGAAGAGTGTGTAGCATTTAGTAACAAACAGGCTGGGGAATTGCTGAAGAAAAAAGAGACGTAAGCCTAGGCAGGGGATTTGGTCTAGTGGTTAAGGCATCCGACTTCGGATCCTGAGCTGCCTGGTTCGAGTCCCCGGTGGGCAGGAATATGGTGGGATTTTTCCTTCCCATATATCGAGTCAAATCCATGTGCAGACTCGTTTGCGGTGCCTGTCTCGCCTTCGTGTACACACGCACGCACATACATCAAGTGTGCACGCTAAAAATCCCACGTTCATCTTTCGAAGAAGAGTAGGCTGTGGCCGGTGGCGTGGTAAACAGAAATACTGTCGCACGCACCAGAGTGAATAGCAGGGTGGAGGTTTGCACATAAAGTAGCGCTTAACGGCTGCAGGCTTTCACTGCTTCGTCCTCCAACCCTGCGGCGCCGTGAGCATTTCAGCAGAGATGGATACGTGCGCCGAGGAGAAGTCTACCATACCATACCATACCGTCTACCATAGGCTGAGGCGCAGAGGCAGCACCCAGCTGAGTGAACACAGGGGAAGGCCCCACCTAAGAGAACACATTCTAACATGTTTCATGTAGCAGCCTCTCCTGGCAAAAAAAGACTGAAATCTGTGCAATTTTGTGCATTTAGGCATGATTTTAAATGCTTCGGTGGAGGTCTTTTTTCCTCTTTCTTTTTTTGAGAAAAAGTTTTAGAATTATACGAAAATCTGTGCAATTTGCTCAGCATGATTACAAGTGCCTTAGAGGAAAAAACACACTTTTCTAAGGGAGGGGAAATGTTCAGCCAAAGGTGGAAATCCCCCAAAACGAGGAAGATTTCAAGCCTCGTACAATGGCAAAGCATCTTGAACAAAATGCTGTTAGCAAAGCCAATGTTACCTTTAGATGAGTTAAAGATTTCTGGGTCTGAAACAAGACCTGTGGATTGCCTACAGTCTAATGTAATGTGTTACGTCCGACTCTAAGTCTAATGCGCGCAAGTGAATAGAATGTGTGATTCATGAGACGTTTGTGTATGGTTCAGTTACTGACACACTGAGCCAAGCAAATGGGTAAAGCACCTTATTACTACTACACGTTTGTAATCAAAATACCAGGAGCAGCAGCCGGAGATGGTGTAGCCGTGGACTTGTTCCATGGGCCAGTAGCTCCCTCACGACGCTCCTCCCCATCCTCACCCTCGCCCTGCTCATCAGAATCCCCAGCGTCCTTCTCTTCATCCTCTCTGTCATACAAAAATAAAGGAAAATCAATACACACACACTGTACAAGTGTACAGACTGACACAACCCTCAAACGGTGAAAGTGGTGAGTATTTTAGAATATTTTTACTGGCTATGCCGGGTGGGAAGAAAGGACTGGTGAGTAAAATTTAACGCTTACTCGCCAGATTTAAAGAACAAGAGAATTACAGTAATGAGCATATCACCATTACTACTTTATTCATTAGAAGAACACAAACAATCAGGGCATCTGTTGCTAGGGCTAAACAAAACGAAATGTAATAAGCTCTTTCGGCATTCCAAATTTTCACCCTTCCAAGCGCAAGATGTTGGGAGTACTGCTCTTCTTTGTCAATACTAGACTTTGGGTCTAGACACATGCACACTTGTACACATTTTGTAATTCCGAAGGCTGGAGCTTTTCACTATTACTATTAGACTCAGTGTCATAAAACTGATCTCTTCGGAATCAAGTGGCTAAATTCACTTAAGTAACCCTGAACACTTTTTTCAACTTAAGCCAGTGTAGTATTTTCTCCCATGAGATGTGTTTCTAGTACTCTTTATAATTTATTTTATTTGAATGTTAACTTGAAAGTTGAAATTAAAAGCATCCCACTCAGTGGGAATCCCAGGTTTCCTCCCCAGCTTTGGAACTGACTTTTGCAGTCAAGCTGAATATTGTAATGTAATGCACTAGCACTAATAAACAATCTGTTATCCATGTGCTGCATATTTACCACAACCACCTGCGAAATAAATGTCTTCTTTGTGATTTGTACAAATGAATTTGTTTAGATTTTTGAAAGTTCATTGAAACAGTGAAAGTATTCAGCACAGTGATTACCTGATTTGTAATGTGTGTATCCGAAGACCTGAGTAATCCACCTCCTTCTGTTCTTCAAAATCTTTCCATTCCTCGTCCTCCTGCAAAAGTACGCACGTATGAAGTAGTACACTCAAATTCTCAAAGTAAACTGCGAAAAAAAAATAGTTCGACATATGGAGCAAAGCATGACAAGTGATTGTGAAATGACGCAGTTCAAAAGCAGACAAAGAAAGAACAAAATTCCGCAAAGAACCCATGTATATTTAGACGTGTTTTGTGTATCCTACCTCGTCTTTCTTGGTTGTAGTTTCGGAAGTGGCCAGTCCGAGGCCGCCAGGCTTTTCCTGTGCTTTCTTTTTCTTCACCTTTTGCGTTTCGTCCGCCTTCGACAAGACATCGACCGGCGTCATTTTTGATTTGGATTTCTTCTTACTTTTGTCCTTCTTGGCAAAGAAATCATCAAGACTTGAATCTGCCATGTTTGACAAAGAAATTATATTCAACAAGGAAGTATACAGGTCTGTTTGGCTTGAGGGAAAGCGCTTTCAACACACCACCTACACTGCGTGTTGTACAACTCCATGCGCATGCTACAACAGTGACGAAGCAGGTCCGCAGCAAACCATTTCCGGTTGACTCCAGTGACTGCAAACTCCGCCGCGTAGGAATAAAGGTCTGTGTTTAACGAAATCCTACGGAGCATGGAGCTGTTGGAGGAGAAACAACGGTCTTGGCACGAATGAAAATAAGGCAATTTGTCTGACAAAATAAGAAATTCTGTACAGACTTAACTTCAGAGGAAATGGTAGTCAACGAGATGACACATTCATTTGTCGCGGAGAGTAAGAATCTTGAGGAGGCAAAACAGCAGAAGGAAACTGGAGGGGGGGGGGGGGGGGGGGAGAGAAAAAGAGAAGGGAAAACAGTTTACCTCTTTTAGTTTGCGCCGCAGTTAGGGGGCAGGGTGATGAGCATGCCTATAATATGCATAGCCTGTGATATATATGTGATAATTCATGTGATAATTGTAGAAACGGAAACGGTAATGACTGCGAAGTGACCGGCATATGTATCAAGTTATCAGTGGTAATAAATTGTTTTCTTTTAAGGGCCCTTGCACACTGGCGTCATGCGACATTGTCGCGCCACGCGTGCAGCAAATTTTGTCGCGCATCTACGTATGCAACCCCTTGAAGCGCGAAGCGACAGACGTAAAATTCTGTCGCGCGAGGATAGGAACTGTTCTATTCGGCGCGCTTGACGCGCGCGTGTAGCGTGGCTTCAGCCAATCAGAAGAGCCAGCCAGCAAGGGCTGACTCGCCATCCTCTTCTCTTCCAAGATGGCGGAATTGCGCGGAGACGAAATGTTTCGCCTCATCGACCTGTATCGTGAACAGGAAAACCTCTACAATTTTCAGCTCCATTCATATCACAGTCGACGGGTATGCCGTTTTGTTGTGTCACTCTCCGCTGACTCACACTACGGTAAATACGTAAATGGAGTAAATAAAACTAGACACACTGACTGAACCGCCGTGTGTTGTCACTGCCGGGTCTCTCATCGTCTACGATATCATTCTACAGCAAAGCCGGGTTTGTTGTAGCTAAATTCTATCAAGTTATCGTGGCCTCGATCACCAGTCTCTATTCAGACTGCGAACAAGCAGCCTGAAGTTTATGATACGTTTCAGATCCCTAATTTCGCATTCCATCGCACACTCAGAAGCACTGACTCGTGGCGAGATCTCCTGGCGCGGCGCGCGTTTAACTCCACGTGTGAGAGCGCAACTGTGCTTGAGGCACGCGTGGCGCGCGCGATGTAGCACCGACGCTAGTGTGCACCGGCCTTAAGAACTCTTTTATGTCCTGTTTGTATCAGTGTCCCTGGCAGACATGTAATTTCGCGGAAGGGATTATTGATTGATTGATTGAACGTGGGTACTTGGATCTTACGTTTGACGGTCAGCCAGCAGGCGTCGGTGTCAGTCGCATGCTTGAGGCGATGTGTACAGCAACTGATGCTATTGCCGCTCCGACACTGGTCAGTCAGTCAGTTTGAAAACAGGACGGATTCAGACCGCACTGAGAGTAGCGCCGGGGATGGGGTGCGTGTTTGGGAGTTTAACGTACTTTTCCACCACGTAAGCGTGATCAGTAAGACGGGGCAACGAGAAAAAGGCCCGCCAGCACAAATATCATTTGGCGCCGGCGGCCGCACGGCCGGCCCCGTGGGCCGGGACCGTGACTGATTCGACCGAACTCAGTCACGGCCGACGACCCACCGGCTCTACCCGGGCCGGCATTCGGCTATCCCAGCTCCCCAGCGACGGCAATAACTAAAATGATGATGTCCCGTTTTCAAGGCGTCACTGAATACTGATTCACCTCCCGCCCACTATTCAGTTCACGGCGGCAGTATCATCACACCATGAGTGGCCGGCCGGATAAGTCGTTTCACTGAGTTCACTGAGTGTTGGTGTTTGGTTTTCATTTTTTGGGTTTTTTTTTTTTTTTTCATGCCGGCCGGGTTTGAGTGTTCACTGACCGGCTGATCGAGTTAGTGTTGAGTTGGTTTTCAGTGTTGTCAGCCGGTTTAGTTTATCGTTGCTGTTGTCACAGTTTCAGTTCACTGAGTGCACACACACGGCCGCCCGGGGCTTGGGGAGCTGGGCCCGTATGTAAAACTCGAGGTTAACTTGAATTTAACTGACCGGCCACGACTACGGGCCTAACTGAACCCAGACTAGGACAAAAGAAACCCGAAAATAAAATTAAATAAAAAAAGGAAGCGAAGAAAGCCGGAAAGATAAAGATTCTTCTATAACGGTATAGGCACCTTACTGGAATGGACCCGCTTCCTGATTTAAAACAAAAACACACACATGAGAAAATTTTAACCCTAGAGCTAGTTTAGTTTGAGGCGGTTAGACTCTAACCCGGGGCTAGTAAACTGACCCCCTAACCCCGACTTCAGATGCGGGCCGGCCCTGGCCGGCCTGGGGCGGCCGGACACTCAGTGAAGGCCCCAGGCAGGGGGGAGGGCCGGGAGGCTGCGTTGCTCGATTTTTCAAGTCAGTTGCGTGGGCCTGGGGTGGGGTCGTAATCAGTACACTGACACTGACACACACCCACACCAACACACACACACTGACACACACACACACCAACACACACACACACACACACTGACACACACACACCCCGACGGTGGCATCAGTGACACCGTGGCACACACACTGACCTCAGTCACACACACACACACACACACACACACACACACACAGATTGTTACATTTTACATTAAAACTCAGTACTGTGACTGATGCTATTGATCAGTTTCCGGCGCAGCTGAATGGCGTGGCAGTGAATCTGACGGAATGCCTGGCCGGATCACCACCCTGATAATTATGAATTCAGTCGAGTTTGGACTGAAGCCGGACCGGAGATTTGAGAATCGTAGTTTTCAAGTCCCGGCAAAGCTGTCATACACAGCAACTGAACTACTGAACTTGTGATACTTGTCTGTGATTTTTTTTTTTTCAGTTGCTTCATGCTTATAATTCTCCGGTTAGTCACCAAGTGTAGGATGTGTGTGTGTGTGTGTGTGTGTGAGAGAGAGAGAGAGAGAGAGGGATAGAGAGAGAGAGAGTGAGTGTACAATTATATGAATTTAGTGATCTTAACTTCTTTATGTGTCTTATGCTCGCCCGCATGAATTGCCCTACGGGGATAAATGAAGTATTTTGACTTGACTTGACTTGACTAGTACACTGTTGAAGTGTATGTAGCGACGAAATCGGCAGAGGTGCACAACTGAAGCCGGGAGGGAGGGAGCGCGCCCGGGGTGCTTGGGAGTCAGTTAGTGCACAAAGTGGAAGAAAGGAGGGCCGGTCGCCGCCACACTGAACAGCCAGAGTGACTGATAAACTGAGGCCGGGACCACTGGAAAATTAAGAAGTACACACGGCCTACCCATCTCACTGTATCACTGATGTAACTTTAGTTAGATCCAGAATTCCTATCATTTGTGCCAGGTAAGCTGGCCGCGCTCCGGAAGTCCTATCAGGTGTATCAGGTCATCATCCAAAATGATATCTTCGGAAACTGAGCCGGCCCGTGTCAGTAGTCACCAACTACACCACGGTGCCAAGACTGAGGCTTCCCCTTTTTGCACAGTTTCTGAGAAATTGTCAATGTTAATGTTTACCACACTAACCGGCAGACAGACAACGGAAGGTTATTACACAGCTGGCTCAGTCAGTCAGTTATTACGTGAAGTACACGTGAGTAAAACAACTGAAACGTGACCGACAAAAAGAAACAAATAATTTTAACAGCAACAACAATAACAACAACAAACACTGGCGCAGCCGGTTATCCTTCAACAGAGCGACCTTCCACAACATGCCGGGCGGGCTACTAAAACTGACCGTGAATCATAAACCTGTGTCGGAAAGTGCTAACAGGAAACAAAACCGAGTGGTGGAGCTGTACTGCGGAACATTCCAGAACTGTCACGTGGTCATCCGATCGTGTCCGTGACTGATTTGGACAGTAAGAGCAAAGATCTTGGAAACGTAAATCTGATTCCAAGGTCTTTGGTAAGAGGGTCCAAATCAGTGTTTTTGTTTGTTTTCTGGTTTGTTGTTGTTTTTTTTGTTTTTGTTTTTTTTTTGGGGGGGGGGGGGTCTTTCAGAAGGTATTGCCGGGCGGGATACCGCCACCATCACCAGCAACGGCGACCACCACCACCACGATCGACTGACGTTAACAATACGCGCTTTCAACCGTTTCGTTTCTTTCCTTCTTTATTTCGCAGGGAACGTGGATAGCCGAGTTTTCTTTTACTAGTGTGACGTTTCCGCCGTGTTCACTCAGTACATTTTGTTCACTAGGACTGACAACGAGGCTTGTTTTCAAAATTACGAGCACCCTCACTTTTGGCTACCTCGTGTAACAAAGGGATTGTATGTAATACCTTGACCAATTGTACTCAGTCAGTGACGAAATCGCAAAATTGGAACTCTTTTGACGTGGGGTGCTTCTCGCAGAGAGTTGAAAAAAAAAAAATGTTTATCTAAAAGCTCTGTTGTTCTTAATACTAAAGCGGCTTTAATAGTGCTGTAGTTCCTGTCATAATTAAGTGCAACTGTCACACGTGACAAAAATGACGAGATGAGTAATTTGAAGGAGTCTTTTCATAGATATTTGGCCTTATGTATCAGTGTAAACCACCCTGCGCCTGCGTCGGCTTTATTTTTACACGAAATCTATCAGAGCTACAGAAGTGGATGAACTTACAGTCTAGAAAATGAAGGTACATGTATTTGAACTAAGTTTTTCGTAAAAAGTACCGTACGTAACATGACCGATTTCTTTAAACCGGCGATGACTCTTCTAAAAATCGTGGAACTTACCTGCGGAGCATATGACTGCCCATTTCCTCTCAAAGTAAAAAGCCCTCCTGGCTGCAACGTCGGAAGTGGTTTAGTATACAATTATAGCCATCATTACATCCGTCCACACATACACGTCTCACAATTCCCGCCAAAAAGGACAGCAGTGTGCACGCAAGGTGCTGACCCAGAGTTCGTGACTGTGTGCGCGTAACTTCACGTATTGTTTGGAGAAACGTCACGGCTGCTTTTTATCACTCAAACTTGCTGCTGCATCCCATAATCTGTGAAGACCAACTTTCTGCGGAATATTCAGTCTTATTCTTGTTCAGAGTTGCGTGCGTGGTTTGTTATTGTGAGTGTGTGCGTTGTAAACAGTTCTTTGACCTAAAATCTCTCTGGTTGGTCAGACTGTAATTTTGTTGTTTGTTTGTACAGTTGTTTCAGGCAGAATAAAACGGTTGTCATTTTTAGGGGTTTTTTTTTCACAGAAAGCGTCAGTTTTTTTGTTTTGTTTTGAGAAAAGTGCCATTTTCTGCAGAAAATCTGCTTCTCTTGAAGAAAACCAGGATTGCCTATTTTTCTGCAGATTTTGCCAAGAATGAATACTTTTTACATAAATCACCATCATCGGACACCCACAAACCACCAGTTCACATCCTGCGACTCTCTAAAAGCATGGTTTGAAAAGCTGGCGCCCATACAAGGCATGCTTTTCATACACAAATAAAATTGTGGCACCACTTTTGTGGATCCAGCAGGTTTTTGCTCGGATCCAGTATAATAGATTTCGAGTATTCGGCCTCTTTTCTGTTCCCCAGAAGTGGAAAAGCCAAAGTTGTGTTTATGTTGTTCATAGCAAAGTTTCCGTCTCTTGCCTTTCTAATGATTCTGAAACCCTGGACTATTTCTTGTCACGCTGTTTGTAACAAAGTTGCTGTCCGTTACCTTCGTAATGCATGCTTCGTATAGGTGACACCATTACATTTTCTGCTAATTTTTTTTTGCAAATGTGTATTTTCTTTAGGAAATTCCTGAAATATTTCTTAATGGTCATGTTCATAACTAAGTTGCTCTCCGTTGCCTTTGTAATAAATGCTTCAGAACGTCGAAACCATGATCATCACTGAACACATTTTCAGCCATTTTTTGCAAAATCAAATTTCCCCCGATGGTTTAGTCATTGTCACACCTGCACTTTGAAATGGTCTGCAGAAAGAGTGGAATGACAAAAAAAAAAAAAATCAGCGCCAATAGTGATGCGCTTTATTCATTTTCTGATGCAGTATGATGCGACAGCTACATCGATGTTTTACAGAACAGTTGGATTGTCATCACCTTGAACAAGTTGGCAACCAGCTCCTGAAAGTGTGTGTCCGTGGAAAAATACCCGACGTTTCCCATTTTTTAAAAAACTTTTATCTTTGTCTGCTCCCATTCGCCCAGCGTTCTGTTCACCCCTCCTACATAAACCGCCTGTGTGCCAGACAACTGTACAACTCACGAAGCTGTATTTCCGAATCAAGTTAAGCATACTGGACTTTGGTGCCGTTTTGAGCAGACCCCCCGGAACAAGACGTCGTAACCGTGGAAAATTTCAACCCCTGATAATGCAGAAGCGAGTGTTCAGGAGCTTTGTTTGAACTTGTTCAGTAAAATTACAAACCATTCTGTTCAACATCAATTATGAGCTTGATAGCCAAACAGTTGCAATATTTGTTGTTGAAACGACAATTTAAGGTTGCCGTTTCAGTTGATTTTTTATATATATCAAATCATTGCTGAAAGCTCAAGTACTTGTAAACACCAAAGACAAAAATGACCATATCCTCATGATGCAAGTTGTTCAGAGAACATACAGACTTTTTTCCCTTAGGAAGAAGAAGAAAAAGAAAAAAAAAAAGGAAAATGGTGGGAGGAAGCCCAAAATTTTGAGGACTGTAAGCAGCACCGAGCGAGCCAGTACTGGGAGACCAAGTCAGGAACATGGATCTGGAAAACTTGGAATGTCAAAAATTAAAACAGTCCAACCAACACCCCCCCCCCCCCAACTCTGAAAAATTGCATCATACGATATGGTCATTTCAGAAACAACTTCAGACTCAGGTTGAATATTCCACTGAACATTTTATTCAATTCACGATCAAGTCTGTAATGTAAGACTAAGAAACCTTCAACATGTACAAACACTGTCAGAATAAGCAAGTTTTTTTTTTTTTTTTTCAGGTTGTCATTCTGTACAGCTGAGCAAAATAAGTCCATCAGCAGCGGTGGATAGACTAAAAATAGATCCCAACCCTAGACAAAGCAGCCAGCTTGTTCCTCCTATGGTGTGCCCCGGATCAGTAGGCAATATAGGAAGATTTAAAAAAAAAAAAAAAAAAAACCATAAAAAAGAGAAAACATGGAAATTACCGTTACGAATTTTGCAGGAAGCGCAAGCCAGCCGCCGATGT
The DNA here is from genome assembly GCA_018292915.2 of Batillaria attramentaria. Taxonomy (NCBI): domain Eukaryota; kingdom Metazoa; phylum Mollusca; class Gastropoda; family Batillariidae; genus Batillaria; species Batillaria attramentaria. Next base: position 614,661 of record JACVVK020000246.1, read on the forward strand.
CTTTGTCAACCTTAAACATTTCATCAGATCATGGAGGATAGAAACATGACGATGGCAACACCACAAAGGGAACAAACAAAAAAAAAAAAACCCTAGCATTAACACGACAACAGTAACACAACAAAAACACTATTGACTGAAAAGAAAATCGTGAAGGCACACATTTCCTCCTAAAGTTCTTCTTGGGGGCGGTAAAAATAAAGCCTACTTGGATATGTATGGAAACATGAAAGAAAAGCGGAAGTATCACACAGGGGCGGCAAGATTAGAGAGAGAAACAACAACAACAAAAAAACTCTTCGATGGGGAAATGACTGAAGAATGGTATGATACAGTGATAACTGGTATCAGACCAGCTTGTTGACTCGTTTGAAAAATTGCAGGGAACACGACATGGAGAAGAGATCATGCTTTAAAAAATCAAAAATGGTCTAAAGAATGGAACAGAGCATAACTGCATGACAAAGATTTTAATGATAAAAAGTATATCACATGGCTTAAAATGGTACATGATGTAAAACAGAGGAAAAGTGCCTAGCATCAAGTGGTAAAGCCATCAATGCATGTCTTATTATGACATTTTATGCTAGGAGTGTCGGAGGGCATGCCTCCAGTCCTGGCATTAAAAAAAAAAAAATCACTAAAATCTGTGCAACTGGATGCAGTTTGGTACTTCAGAGGAAGCAACGCTCTATTGGGAGAAAATTATATTTAAAACCCAAAACTAAAATCTTGTGCACTTTGGCACGTCCTGGCACAATTCTAAGTGCTGTGCGGGGGAACACTTTTTTTTGGGGGGGGGGGGGGGGGGGGGGGGGGGAGGAAAATTTTTAGCCGAAAGTGGAAATCTGCCAAAGGTGCAAGATGTTATATCCTCTTCACACACAGATATTCAGTTATCAAAGACACTGGTGGCCAAGAGATTTATTATAAGTGCTACACTCAAAGGACGCCTGCTTCACATACACACAGCAAAGTACACCAACACTGAACAGCAAACGCAACAATCATGCAGTGATGAAGACAGTACATGTCTGGGAAAAGATGATGTAAATAAGTGAAATGTTTTAGGTCAACAAAGACACTATGTCTTACCACACCATACTTAACCTGGGATACCCTTTCCCACATGGAGACTGGACCCCATTTTGCCATGACAGCAAGAGCCACCAAGTGCAAGAGCTGTTCATCTCTCTCCCTTCACCACGCTTCTCTTTCTCCTCCTCCACAATCCCATCTTTCTTTCTCTCTCTTGACCCAGCAGGGACCAAACTGTTCAAAAGAAAGCAAAAGGTGTAAGTTCTCTTGTGCCATGAACAGGCTACAGAAGAACTTCACCAATATCAGAAAAAGTGGAACTTTCAAACAAGCTAAGTAATACAGTTATTCACACATCCGCAGAAACTGCACTGCCAACTCAAATCAAATGTAGAAACAATATGACACAAAGGCTCAGTTCTTACAGAAATGACACATTTTGTGCATTGAAATAAAACTTGCAGCCCACCCCTGTTCCCCCATCAGTCACCGTCCCCACCCCAAGATACCCCCACAGACAACAGTAAAATCAATTTGCGGAAGTCACCTTACCGAATATTAACTAAGACAGCCGCTCAGGGGCACATGGGTGTGTACAACACTGCTAGCCCAGCAGCATCTGGAAGATAAAAGCTGAAGCTTATTATCAAGATCACCACAAAATATGCTTCCAAATGATCACTACTGAACATCCAACACAATGCATTTTGTACAACAAAGCAGACTTGAAACCTTTACATTTTTGAAAAAAAAAAAAAAAAAAAACCAACCAAACAAGGCCAAATGATCAGATAACTGCATCATGTTGCAACATTCAAGAGCCATCATTGTTACATTCCGAGACAGTGGTCTCAATACTGTACAAGATATTCAAACAAGTGGATAAACACAGTGTGCACATGTCAGTTTGAAACCATTCTCTCCAGCAATGTGGTCTTCTGCAGTTCAAACATTATGGCTCTCTCAGCATAGTGGTCTCAATACTGTACTGTACGTGCAGGAACACTGTTCTTCATCAGTTTGAAAAGATCTCTCCAACAATGCCATCTTTTGCAGTTTGGCGCCGAAGTTCCGTTCCAGCACAAGCAGTGTTAGTCAAGATCTTTGCATCTTGAACTATGGTCAAGTATTTCACATCAGTAGATGGTTCTAGTTATACACCAGTCACGTAGACTCATTCATGCCCTTTGCTTTCACAGCACAGTGGTGGCAGAACTCAAGCGAGACCTTGTCACTGTCAACATGCAGACACACACCAGCTGACGACAGAGACCGAGAGCACTGCTTCTTGCTGGGGGTGTAGCTGTGGTCCATTTCAGCGCTCCTCTTCCTCGAGACGAACGATGATGACAGACTCACTCCTTCAGTGGACGGAATGTTTTTCAAAAGTCCAGCGAGGGCACTCTGGTTGGCCAGGACTGCTTTTAGGTATTCAACCTCTTTCTTCCAGGACTCTTTCTCTGTCTCAGACTCCTCCAGGCGTTTCTGAAGAACGTCAACCTGTGATTGTGCTTCCTCCACTTGCTGCTCAAGACCCTGGACGTACGCCTTTTTCTTCTGGCGATTCAGTTTTGCCTGCTCAGCATTTTTGCGGTTGCGATCTTCCAGAGCTCTGATGACCTCATCAGCAGTGTTATGACCAGCAGCATCAGTACGGACAACTTGAAGAACTTTGACAGACTTCACTCCAGACTGAGCAGGTTCGTTAGTGACGCATCTGATGTTGGACAGGGATTTCTGGTCTTGTTTCACGATAGGTGTTCCTGGCTTAGTGATTCTGATGGACCCCTTGGCCTTCCTGGCAGAGAATTTTGGCTGATAATCTTCTTCGTCCCCCGTGTCTGAAACATCCAAGTCTGAGTTACTATCATCGATCAAGGACACTGCCTGTTTCAGTTCAGCACTGCTGGTGAGTGAGCCGTTTGTAGAAACTTGCATGGCAGCTTTCTGACGTCTGGTTACAGGACCAACTGTACCCCCAACATCACAGCGCTTTCGGCTCTGTCGAACAACTGTTTGAGCACTTGTGTGAACAGCAGTTACATTTTCCTTGGAATACCGAGCAAGCAGCTTATGTATGTCATCACCCCCCTCAACATCAATACCGCCCTCCTCATGAAAGTCAAGAAAACTATGGTCACCACAATCATCAACGCCAAAAGGCGTGAACTGTTTGTTGTCGATTAGCTCATCCAACATGATGTCGGTGTCGCGACTGGGGCTGGCACTGGTAACACACGTGATATCGGACACACCGCTGTCGGACTCGTGAAAAGGCGACTTGTCTGCTGGAAACAGGACCTGCGCAGTGCTAGACAAACAATTATCGTCGAATAATGTACAGGTGCCAGTGAGAGTATCATCGACCATCTCGTCAACATCAAACCCAAGGGGAAAATCCAGCGCAGCCATTTTGGTCGACTATCACAGTACGTATCAGTAACACGGCAAAATAAGCAAAACCTGAGACAACCTGGTTCGCAAAGATACAAAAATAATGCGCAGCAGGTTAGCTGGCGTACTGAGGGAAAACAAAATGAGAATCTTCAACCTTTTAAACGTTAGATACCTTCAAATCGACAGAGCAGATGAAGCGTGGTCCTCTCACTTCGACAGCAAGAGCGCAAATGTGCGGAACGGGAGCGTCGCGTAGTAATATCTTTGTTCTGTGTACCCAACGTCGGACGAACGTTTTGCCAACGCTCTCCGACGTCTGCTTCGTCAGCACTCAGTGGATTGGCTCGCTTCAGGTCACATGGTCGTCAAAATTTGCGTCAGGTCTAAAAATAGTCTGGGTAGTCCTTGTTCCGAAAATAGCACGTGTCTAAACCTGAGCACACCGATTTCACATTACGCTAGTAGAAATAACACACACATTAATGCTCTATTTACACAATATTGGTTTTACAAAATTATTAACTTGTTGGCAAACGCCGAAGCTGTTTACAAATTTTGCCACTTAGAAGAATGGAAAATACCGATCGCAGGATGTTTTAACGAATGCAAGTATTGCACCATTGACAGGAAATGACGTTTTGTTTTTGTACAAACGATCATTCTGTTTATTGTTTTTCAAATAAAGATACAAATCAGACTTGCAAAGTTAGAAAATTGCTAGATATGGACGTATAATGAAGAAACATTCTCGTTTTTGTTTTTAGTACTAAAGGTCAACCGGAAGTAACCTTGCGGACCACAACACGGAATGTCGGAGAGAAGTGTGTAGCAAATCTCATCGAAGATGGCAACTTCAGCTTCAAGTTCGTCCACAGAAACCAGCCTGGAGGAGCCACCGAGTAGCGAGGAGAACGTAGTGACTCAGCTTGCAGCGGTACCTTGGGACCCGTGTTCCTGCAGAGACTGGGATGCAGAAAAACCCACTCAGCAATGCATCACCCGAATCAAAAGGTCTGACCCAATCCCTTTGTGCTTTGTTGATACATGTGTTTTGTGTACTTCACGTCCCCTTTTGTTGCGATTGCCGTCTTTCAAGTCAGACATCACCAATTGTGAAAAACAGATGAATCTGGAATCAGTTAAATCAATTACAATGAACCCTAGAACTTGGAACATTTCATATAAGATCGAAGAAGAACTGTACGAAGGAAGGGATGGAGTCTGTGGATGCATGAAACAGTTCCGCTATTTGTTAGACGTACAGGCAACTTTATGTACTGGACACACCAGAACCACCATCGGAAGCACCGCCAAGTATAGTATGAATGCGGACAAAAACCACACACACAAAGTGATATTGGAAACATTTGGCCTGGTAATGTTATGTGGTATGGAAAAAAGTAAGAAGTGCCAAACCCAATCCAGACTGAACCCTCAACCGTTTTTTTTTTTTTTTTTTGGTTCAGTTTTTGTCATATGTTATAGTTACGAGAACATTACAATACAGCACGAACCCCCACCCTTAAACCTCATTCATTCTGACTAGTTCTACTTCTAACCCTCATTCAGCCTAGGTTACTAATGCCAGAATTATTCATATTGGGTTACTAACCAAAGACCTCCTTCAGCCTAGGTTATTGACCATGAATTTATCTCAGTATGGTGCTGGTGTTTCTGGTGGTGCTTTTGGCATTTCCAGTAAACAGTATGACCCCTGAATGATCAGTTGACAGAGGTCCCCCTAAGCATCAATTGATTCAGCATTCTTACCCAGAACTGTTGTTCTAGATGGGAAATGAACTATCTTACTTTTACAGATCAGTGTTCCTGATTACGCACAGGTGTGCATATTTGTATGCACAAAATTCTTAAATTGACGCACAAATTTGAGAACGGAGCATCACCGTGGAAGCACGTTTTTGGTCTCTCATAATATGCTATTTGGTAGGCGTGCGGGTTCCTCACCTTGCCGATTCAGTATGGCTGACACACTACAATTCGTGTGCATCTCTCCTACTTGAATGCTTTCATAAGCAACAACAAATGGTTTTGACTTTCACTAGCTTCAGACTTTTTATACCACAAGACCTTGGTCCCCATAAATTTACAAAAGGATCCTCAAAAATATGGAGAGACGGTCCCATGGACCTGTGTATTTTCGAATCACAGGGAACACTGACAGAGATTTTTTTGTTGCAGGGATATTATGACCATCTACAATGAGCCACCACCCGGTATGTGCATTGTGCCAGACAAGGATGACATCACAAAGGTAATACCATATTTGTCAAACCAGCTGTAACTGTGTAATTATGTATATGATTATCTTTTTTAGTCACAACAATAATGTTTGTTATTTGTTGTTTCTCTCTGTATTTAGTCATGTTGTGGTTTAACCTTGCACAGAATAACTCTCACAAAGTTATTGTATTTGACAAACTGTTAAAAAAAAAGTGTATTAAATAGTCACTTAAACCAGTTTCTTGGCTCAGTGTGCCACAAGCAGAACACGCACACACATGTGAAGCACACACATTCTGTTTTGATAGGAGATTTATGATTACAATCACGCAGTGCGAGTGGTCAGCTCAGCTACATGTATTATGGTGTCGGAATGTTACAGTTATGTAGTGCATGTATAATGAAGTACACATACGCATCTTTCTTGTTTGTCTTTTCCAGCTACATGCATTGCTCACGGGGCCTTTCGACACACCATATGAAGGCGGCTTCTTCTACTTCCTGATTCGCTGCCCGCCAGACTACCCTATACGTGCCCCTCGAGTGCGGCTGATGACCACAGGAGATGGAACAGTGCGATTCAACCCCAACTTGTACAAAAATGGCAAAGTCTGTCTCAGCATTTTAGGGTATGTGTGTGCACAGTTTTATTTAGGTGGCCTACCTTTAAAATGTTCCACCTTTTGGCGGATTTCCACCTCTGGCTGAAAATTTTCCTCCTCACAAAAAGGAACTAGAGGAGCAAAGCCTCCTTGGCTCACTTGTGAGATGGGTCAATGTCATTCAAAAGAGTATGTTTCTAAAGCTCTTATCACTAGCTATCACGAAATAAGGTGTCTTGTGTTCATAGTTCCTAAGAAAACGGCAAATGGCAACATAACAGTTTTCCCAGGACAGCTTCTGTGACCTTGACCTTGGGTCAAGGTCATTCAAATGAGATCTGTAAGTGAAGAGCTTATCAGTGACTATCATTATGCCAAATTTGATAACTCTAATTTTTGTAGTTTCTGTACAAATGGTAATGTAAAATTTCACAACAGACAGCTGTAATGACCTTGACCTTGAGTCAAGGTCACTCAAATGGGTAAGTCTGCATAGGTCTCTTTGCTGCCTATCAATAGTATCATTGTGCCTTGCTGCTGTTTGTTGTTTCCAAGGAAATGCTAACGTTAAAGTCTCCACAAAACATCTTGAATGGCCTTGACCTTGACCCAAGGAAATTGAATACAAGTATGCCAGTACAGGTTATGCCAGTACATGTTTTGTCAATGTCTATCATGCAAAGTTTGATGCCTCTGGTACCACTACATTCTGAGAAAATGGCAATTTTAAATTTCCAATTACACAGCTTTGACGACCTTGACTGAAGGTCAAGGTCATTCAAAATGGTAAGTCTTGAAAGGTCTTGCTGCTGTTTATCAGCAAGCCAGGTTTGGTGCTTCTGCTGTTTATTGTTTCTGAGAAAATGCCAATGTTAAGGTTTTGGAAGGTTTTCCGCAAAACAGCTTGTATGGCCTTGACCTTGATTCAAAGTCACTTAATACAGGTATGTCAGTAAATGTGTTGTCAATGTCTATCATCATGCAAAGTTTGATGTCTCTGGCTTTTCTAAATTCTGAGAAAATGCCAATGTAAAATTTCCAAACAGACAGCTTTAGTGACCCTGACCTTGGGTCAAGGTCAGTCATTATGGTATGTTTTGAAAGGTCTTATGGCTGTCTATCAGCTTGCCAAGTTTGGTGCCTCTGCTGTTCATTGTTTCTGAGAAAATGCCAATGTTAAGGTTTTGGAAGGTTTTCCGCAAAACAGCTTGTATGGCCTTGACCTTGATTCAAAGTCACTGAATACAGGTATGTCAGTAAAGGTGTTGTCAATATCCATCGCCATGCGAAGTTTGATGTCTCTGGCTTTTCTAAATTCTGAGAAAATGCCAATGTAAAATTTCCAAACAGACAGCTTTAGTGACCTTGACCTTGGGTCAAAGTCAATCATTATAGTATGTTTTGAAAGGTCTTATAGGCTAGTCTAATTAGGCTTTTTATATAGCGGAAGGTAGAACAAATTTGATCCTAACTTTTTATTACAGAAATCAGTAGAGCACAGGCCCCTAATGCTGTGGTGGTCTCCGTGAATTTTTTCTCCGTCCGCGTCACCGCTAAAAACGACCGTTTATCTTGCCATTTTCACTATATGAGCCCTATAAATGGGCTTTTGAGGGTGTGCACAAAGTATGCGTGTTTGCGGGTACAGAAATGCGCAGTACTCCACTCTAAATACGGTCACTGTTAGACAAGACATGCATTGTTGACATACTGAAATATTACCCCAATCAGAGTGATGCTTCTTGGAAAATTGCGGCCATCAGTTTGGCCGTTGATTCAAAGGACCCTGTAAAACGGCGGTATTTGATGCTTGTGCACTTATCAGGTCACTGCAGGTGACATGTATCGCGGAAAACATTTACGATCATTTGGTGTTGTGAAGTTCCCTTGTCACAGCATGTGCAGGTACGTATGAAATATGATATCCAAGTGAGCACGTTTTTCGGTAGCGATATTTTGGGGGTGTACTTACTAAAGTAGTTGCTGCGTTGTGAGTAGTGAACGGTTTTTCTCAAAGAGCAGTGCACACTCAAGAATAGTATCCCAGTTGTGTCATATCAAAAGTTCATCAAAATCGCTTGTGTACTTTTGTCACAAACAGCCAACGAAAGTGCAACCTGTTTAATAATGGCTGAATATGCGTAATGATGGGAGTAGGGACACTTGATTGGTTGCTGTGATAAGGTGTATCCGCGAAAACAAGTATAATATGATGCAAATATTCGGGCACATGCTCGGTGTTTCAGAATTATCTTCCAGAACTTGTATGAGAGATTCATTGCTTATAGATGGCCGTTAATTGAAGCTATCAGTTCCCTATATGGGCTGAAAGCTGTGCTTACCAAAAGAGCCTGCCACAATTGCTACACTTGATGCAATTTCTTTTTATACATTTGTCTTGGTGGAAAAGACAATGACTAGTCGTATGAAGAAAGATCCGTGAATCTAAACAAGCACGTCTTCTTTACAGCGGTCATTATTTTTACCCATTTGTTTCCATTTCCTTCATTACATGCTGCGTGGGGGGTAGGTTTATATTTTGCTGCTAGCAGCCACCAGTTTTAACTTGTCATTGTTTAACATATTGGAAAAAGTAGAGTGATTCCAGGAGAAGGAAAACGCGCATCCCACATCAAATTTCATGAACTCTTCACTGCTTGAAATAGGTGACTTAAATTACCTTTTCCTAATTAAACAGAGCATTAATTGCTACGGTGGTAGGTTACCAAGTAGCCAGATATGACGGCCACAGTGTACACAGCGTTTTTTGTTATTGACCAACTTTTAGAGGAGAGGCTTGGCAATTACGTGTAACTGGCTCATCCACTATGTCCCTTTAGCTGTGAGGAGTAATGAGGGGACTCCATATTGTGGTTGGGTTCAAAAATTGACTATACACAGCAAAGATTACAAATGACGCCGCTGCAGCAGGTATTGTGCACACACTTCAAGTTTGACTACTGGATATGTTAGGCCAGACACTCTGCGGTGGTCCAACGAAATGACAACAGATTTGCCTGTAGCAGCTCTAAGTTATCAAATCTCCCTTTTTCCATATAGACGCCAATTCTCTTACTGATGGGGACCGGGCTGACATATTACGCTGCTGCAGCTGCTACGTTTGACAGATCATTTGCAGACGCACATCATGCTTTAGAGAAATGGTCAAGCATCCCTACAATACTATTACAAGTATACCTTTTTGCCTCAAATTCTAACGCACTCAGAAAATGTCGGACATTTTCATTAATTCCTGTTTTGAGGTACAGGTACAGAAATAAGACAAACTTAATATGAAACTTCCAGTAAAATAAAATTACACATATGGAAATAAAAAACAATAGACACAAAAGCAAATCTGTGAAATCTCTTTTATTTTCAACATGTTTTTCCTTGGAAACAAACGTCGTTATTTTGCCTTTTTTTTTGGACATTCACAAATTTACAAATGAAAATTACTGGCATACATTACTGGCAAAATGTGATGGAGAGTATGTAGAACACAACATCAAGTCTACAGTAGTAAGTGGCTGAATTCATTTCAAGTGTTATGAGGTATGTTAATCACACGGCAAACATATTTACAAGGTCAAGGTCATCGGTTCGTCTGTATACTCCCAAACATTTTATTTCATCGCTGTGTTAGAATAAGCAAAAGAACAAGCAGTCACAAGCACCAGGCAAAACAAAATTAGCACAAACGATGTTTGTATGAGATTTCTTGTGGACAACTTTGGTGACCTTGACCATGGGAGTAAAGGTCATAGAGACTGGGTGAAAATTTTGTAAATACAACTTTTGGCACAACATTTGCCTAATATGCATTGATAAGAATGCCTTTCTGGTGACCTCTAGTAAAGGTCAAGGTCACGCTTGAGTTATGAAGATTTTGCAGTCATATTTTTTATTCTGAGGATGCTGTGAACTCACCAAACCACGGGGACAAAAGTTAGCAGCACCAAAATGCTTATTCTGAGCGATGAAGTAAAATGTTTTGGAGTAAACAGACAAACCAATGACCTTGACCTTGAAAACACGTTTGCCGTGTGATTAACATACCTCATAACACTTGAAATGAATTCAGCCACATACTACTATAGACTTGAGGTTGTGCTCTACATAATTTCCATTGCACTGTGCTAGTACTGAACTAGCAGCCATTATTAAACGGGTTGCACTTTCGTTGGCTGTTTGTGACAAAAGTACACAAGCGATTTTGATGAACTTTTGATATGACACAACTGGGATACTATTCTTGAGTGTGCACTGCTCTTTGAGAAAAACCGTTTACTACTCACAACGCAGCAACTACTTTAGTAAGTACACCCCCAAAATATCGCTACCGAAAAACGTGCTCACTTGGATATCATATTTCATACGTACCTGCACATGCGGTGACAAGGGAACTTCACAACACCAAAGAAGCGTTTCCTGACTAAATTCTTCAATGTTCCTAAATGTTTTCCGCGATACATGTCACCTGCAGTGACCTGATAAGTGCACAAGCATCAAATACCGCCGTTTTACAGGGTCCTTTGAATCAACGGCCAAACTGATGGCCGCAATTTTCCAAGAAGCATCACTCTGATTGGGGTAATATTTCAGTATGTCAACAATGCATGTCTTGTCTAACAGTGACCGTATTTAGAGTGGAGTACTGCGCATTTCTGTACCCGCAACACGCATACTTTGTGCACACCCCCAAAAGCCCATTTATAGGGCTCATATAGTGAAAATGGCAAGATAAACGGTCGTTTTAACGGTGACGCGGACGGAGAAAAAATTCACGGAGACCACCACAGCATTAGGGGCCTGTGTTCTTCTGAAATCTGTAATAAAAAGTTAGGATCAAATTTGTTGTACCTTGTTCAGCAATTTTCCTAGCCTATTATGGCTGTCTATCAGCTTGCCAAGTTTGGTGCCTCTGCTGTTCATTGTTTCTGAGAAAATGCCAATGTTAAGGTTTTGGAAGGTTTTCCGCAAAACAGCTTGTATGGCCTTGACCTTGATTCAAAGTCACTGAATACAGGTATGTCAGTAAAGGTGTTGTCAATATCCATCGCCATGCGAAGTTTGATGTCTCTGGCTTTTCTAAATTCTGAGAAAATGCCAATGTAAAATTTCCAAACAGACAGCTTTAGTGACCTTGACCTTGGGTCAAAGTCAATCATTATAGTATGTTTTGAAAGGTCTTATGGCTGTCTATCAGCTTGCCAAGTTTGGTGCCTCTGCTGTTCATTGTTTCTGAGAAAATGCCAATGTTAAGGTTTTGGACGGTTTCCGCAAAACAGCTTGCATGGCCTTGACCTTGATTCAAAGTAACTGATTACAGGTATGTTAGTAAAGGTGTTGTCAATGTCTATCATCTTGCAAAGTTTGATGTCTCTGGCTTTTTTAAAATCTGAGAAAATGTCAATGTAAAATTTCCAAACAGACAGCTTTAGTGACCTTGACCTTGGGTCAAGGTCAATCATTGTAGTATGTTTTGAAAGGTCTTATGGCTGTCTATCAGCTTGCCAAGTTTGGTGCCTCTGCTGTTCATTGTTTCTGAGAAAATGCCAATGTTAAGGTTTTGGAAGGTTTTCCGCAAAACAGCTTGTATGGCCTTGACCTTGATTCAAAGTCACTGAATACAGGTATGTCAGTAAAGGTGTTGTCAATATCCATCGCCATGCTAAGTTTGATGTCTCTGGCTTTTCTAAATTCTGAGAAAATGCCAATGTAAAATTTCCAAACAGACAGCTTTAGTGACCTTGACCTTGGGTCAAGGTCAATCACTATGATATGCTTTGAAAGGTCTTATGGCTGTCTATCAGCTTGCCAAGTTTGGTGCCTCTGCTGCTCATAGTTTCTGAGAAAATGCCAGTGTTAAGGTTTACTGCGGACACAGAGACAGACACACAGACAGACGACGGAGGGTTATTACATAGACTCACTTTGTTACACAAGTGAGCCAAAAATGTTTCCTCCTTTGAAGCACTTAAAATATTACCACAACACAGTAAATTGCACATATTATGTGACTGTCCATGAGAAAACCCGGCGTAAGACGCACGCTGCTGTTTCGAGTTAGAGGCTAACTAAGGTCAGCGGGTGCTGTCTGGTCGATATTGAGATTTTGCCAAAATCAGGTAGTTCTCCCCTTAAATTATGATGCCTTAAGGAGTTTTTTTGCACTGTAAAGAGCAAGGCTGTTTCTTTCAGATGCTCCAAAAACAGAAAATAGAAAATTTTGCACTTAAGCTGGGTTTTCTCATGGAAAGTCACATATTTTAGTTTCATTCTGAAATTTTTCCTCTGGAAAAAGTGTTTCCTCCTCTGAAGCATTTAAAATCATGCCAAAACGCACCAAATTGCACAGACTGTAGTCTAATTTAAAAGATAACAATTCCTTCTTTGCAGACGCATGCTCATGGCTTTGCTGTGTCCTCATTAAATGCAGGGTCCGTACAGGTCATGGAATCCTGGAAAAGTCATGGAATTTGAAAATGGCTTTTCAAGGCCTAGAAAGTTATGAAATTATCTCAAGAGTCATGAAAAGTCATGGAATCCTGGAATTTCATGGAAGCCATTTCCAGCCAGATGATGAGATGGTCAATTTGGCGATTACTCACTGGACAGATCACCAAAAAAGCTTTTCTCGGTTTGGTGTTGATGTCAGGTTTGCTCAACACCATTTCTGAACACCGGTTTTGCTGACTGCGATAAGCTCAGCATTTCTACTGTCGGGCCACTAACATGTGTCAGAATGAAAGAGCTAGGGTGAGGAAGTTCTCATGGAAAACAGGAGAGTTGGCCTGGAAAAGTCGTGGAAAAACCATGAAATTTTGAGATTGTGAACGTGAATGGACCGTGTAAATGCTGCACACTTGTCCTCCTTTGGGACCATGGACTGTTTTAAGCCCTTAGTGTATGATCACATTATATGATAAGCAAATAAAAGGGACAGAAACCACTTAACTTTCATAAAGCACGGCAGATTGATTTTTGATTTGTTTGTGTCCTGAGGAAGGCGAAAGCCGAAACGTTGACCCGTGCCGTCCTTTGTGAAAGTTAAGTGGTTTCTGTCCCCTTTGATGTCGCTTTTATTTGCTTAACTTGTAACCACTTCGCAGTCATTACCGTTTCCTTTTCTACATTATATATATGATGATTTATTTTGATCCAGCACATGGTCCGGTCCAGCCTGGAGTCCTGCTCAGTCCCTGTCCACCGTGTTGATCTCCATACAGTCTGTGATGAATGAGAAACCTTACCACAATGAGCCGGGCTTTGAGAGGGTAAGTGTTGCTGCGGCATACAGAGCCTGAATTTTAAGCATTCAGAGGCCCTGGTGCAAAATAAAAACACCACAACTGCTTGTTTTGATCTGGGAACTTTACTTTTGGGGCTCGTGTGTGCACAAACAGAGTCTTTAGATTGTCTTTCCGACTGTCCTCCTTATGACACTTTACATCCTGAAAGTGTAGGGCTATTTCTGCCATGTGATTTTTTGGGGAAAAAAAAAAAAATTTGATCTGAAGATTTCGAATTATAAAAAAGGGATAAAGATTGGTTTGAAGTTCAGGGAGTTGGTTCACATCTGTTGATCTCTTGAACAGACTGATCTCCCTTGCTATTGCTTATCACACTCTGCTTTTTACACGGTTGATCTGTCACCCCTTCAGCCATTTTTATGGGTTTTTTTTGGGGGGGGGGGGGTAACGCTGGGTAATTAATGGTTAACCATTTTTATGACGCGTCTTGCTATTTTGCTTGCTGGCAACCAGGAAAGGAACCCTGGAGATGCAGCCAGGTACAACGAGATCATCCGTCACGAGACCCTGCGAGTAGCCGTTTGTGACATGCTGGAGTCTAAGTCCTCGTGTGCCGCATGTCCTGATGCCCTCACGTATGTACATGGTAGTATTGGTACTGATTTGAAGAGTAGCGTGTTTTGCAGGGTGCCTTTTTTTTTTTTTTTTTTTTTTTGCCACGGAATTGAGGGAGAAAAATATTTATCCGCCATCGTTTCTTTATTCACTGTTTCAGAAATATGAAAGTTGTGAATGATGATGGACACTGTTAGAAATGTTGGGGGGGGGGGGGGTAACTGAAGTTTCTGAGTTAAAAATTTTCTTCAACATTATTGTATATTCAAGTGTGCAATGTGTAATGTGTACCTCAAAATGAGACCAGAAAAATGTATAAATTACTGAGGTCATAAAATCAGGTCAAACGTACAATTCGTTTATTTTATTTTTATGTTTATCTTATTTTTATGTTTAGGTTGGGTGTGTATGTTAGTCCCTTGTAGCTACATTTTTTTGCTCACATTTTTTTTCAGTGAGGTCATGAAGAAATCTTTTCCAACCTACTTTGACTACTATGCATCCATCTGCAAAAACAACATGCACATGAATGGACAGACTATGCAGGTATGAACTGAGTTGCCAAATATTCTTATAGTTTTTTTTTGTTCTCCTTCTCTGAAGAATCAAGCATTCTCCCATCAGACTGGGATATGTAAAGTGTTAGTATACCGGTAGTGTGTCTGGTATCTCAGCCGTAAACAGTTTTCAAAGAAAAGCTTTTATGGAGCCACTTTTCAAAGTGACAACCCCCCCACCCCCGGGATTTACGATTTTTGACTTTCTGGGGGTTCGTCGTCATGGAATGGCATAATTGAATTTTTAAATAGCTCAGGAAGAAATGCATTGTACACCTCTCCAGTGCTATTCTCAAAATCCAGTTACACCCAGTTTCACGACGACCACATCAACTTTCTGCATGCTGAAGTTATTTTTGACAGAACGGGGTGAGCGGTGGTCTAATAGGTAGCGCGTCGGATTTAGTTGCTGCGTTGCTGAACGGCCGTCACCACTGTCATGGTGATGAAGCGTGGGTTCGATCCCAGGTCGAGCTTGTGATATGTGATACCAGTTTTTCCTGGCTACCGGGCTGCTCATCGGGGGTTTCTCTCCGGGTAATCCGGCTTTCCTCCCCCAACAAAATTGTTTAAAAAAAGAGAGAGAGAAAAAAGGATAGGTATTGGGTGGCACTGCACTGTGGCGACGCGCTTCCCCCGGGGGAGGCAGCCCGAATTTCACAAAAGGGATAATAAAGTAGTAAAAAAAACCCCACCCATCGTAGATGACTGAACAGACTTTGAGATATCTCCGTGTTTCTTGTGTAGTGTCAGCCATTTCTCATTTCACCATCTGTCTTGATACAGTTGTTTGGCTGTTTTAAGGATCCGTTCGGTGAGCGTCGAGGTGTGTTCGACTACCAGAGCATCCTGGCCCGACTTCAGAGGCTGAAGGAGCAACTCAGCACCTGTGTGTCCGATTCTTCAGATTTGGACGACCTTTCAGACTCAGAGAATGAGGCACCTGCCAACAAGAGCTGACCCAAGCTTGGATGATGTGTGATCTAATGTTTGCCGTCAATGCATTTTGTGTGGGTCAGAAATGGGTTGTATGACAGGCAGGTATGAACTGCGTGTATGCGTATGTATGCGTGCATGTGTACATGCGTGCCTGCGCGTGTGTGTGTGTGTGAGATGCATGAACATTTTTACACATACGGATGTGGGTGAGTTTGAAGGAGAGAAACAGGCTGCAAGAGAGAGAGAGAGAGAGGGGGGAGTGTACTTTTTTTAACCCTTTCAGCCCTTGCTGGTTCCAGGCCTGAATGCTGTCCCTGTCCTGGGCACTTTTTTGCCTAGCCAGTCAGTCAGTTAAAAAAACCAAAATTGCTCAAACCCATGTGTAGACCTGATTGGTACAAAGGAAAGGAAGTGCACAGCAGAGTAATGCCCTTGCTTCATGAATATTCAGTAGTCTGGCCAATGAGGAGCGAGTAGAAATTTTCACTAGCTCGCAGGTACATGTACCTGCGTAGGCATACGCGGCGGGTTCCTCGCGCAGGTACATGTACCTGCGTAGGGCTGAATGAGTTAATAGCAGATTCATTCGTAATGAAGTTTGAGTGCAATTTCTTTGCTTGAGCAATGAACTGCTTGACCAAGTTATTGTGTGCATCACATTATCACATTACGATGTGGCGATTAGTTTTGTTCACTGTCTGGTGTTAGGTCTATGTTTTCCATTCGATTGTTTCATATTTGTGTCAACAATGCTCACACGATCTGGCTAAAGGTGGAAAGTGTACTTTGTGCATATGTCGTTCTTTCAATCGAAGTGTCAAGGCATGCTGGGGAATTTCAGTCATTTGGCATTTTTCAGTCAAATTTCCTATCTTTTCAGCCGAAACAATCACAGTTTCCACCAAAGAAAAGGAAAAAAAAAACAACAACCAAAAAACAAACTCCAAAACGGAGAAAGATTGAGGCTGACTGCTGTGCCATCGTGGAGTCAGTTACTGTTATCATGTTAATAACGTTACTTTTGGGTGCCAGGAGAGGCCACTGATTGCCTTTGAATAACGGCCCCTAGACCCGGGCCTTAGTCCCTTTTTTCTTTTTTTTCTTTTTTTTTTTGTCTTGAACAGTTCCCCAGCCTGATCAAATTGATTTCTGTTCCTAATATTAGGTTACAGGTTATTTGATAGTCTTGGTAGCCTTTGACACAAGCTTTCAGGAGTATCTTACATCACGAATGGCATAGTAGGCAGCTCAACTGCGAAAGTAGATTCAATTTTGCAGCAGGCCTGGTATTTGTGGTTGCAGCAGGTCTTCTTATCACCTGTAAAAAGGGGGGTTGGGGATGGAGAGGTGGGATTTGTAATTTTAAATTAAAAAAAAAATTACACATGCTGTCTGTTCCATTTTTGACAAAGAGCCTTTTGTGAAAGAAGGAAAAGCATTGCCGCGTTAAAAGTATTTCTCAAATACTAGATGCCGCAAAGGTAAGAAAACAGGCTCTTGGAGTATCACCTCTTCTGGCAAACAGCCTTAGTGTTTCGTAAGTGGCATTCCCCCCCCCCCTCCCCCCCCCCCCCCCCCCCCCCCCCCCCCCCTCCCCCCTTCATTCAGTGTGAATATAGTTAATTTAAGGCTACAACCTGTTACTTCTGCAGGGATCGATTTTCTCACGCGCCATACGACTATGTCTCATATTTTGATAAAATGTCGCATAGAAATTCCGCAAAATGCATCATATGTCCCACGAACATGACATCACAAGCGCACCAGACAACGCGAAGCAGAGATGCGCTGTCCGTGTCAGTCATAGAGTCTGTTACACTAATCTAATTTTAGTGATGAGGCTTTCAGAACCTGAACGTCACTGCACTTAGGAACAGGTTCTCGGCACAGACATGTGACAGAGTGATACGGGTGAACTTGACTGTCTCATAGAAAACGAAAGTGTCTCATAAAAATGACTGGTCAAGGAGACAATGTCTCATTGGCATTTTTGAGTAAATCCATCCCTGCTTCTGTCAGTGTGTAGCTGATCTCGGTGTGATGTGTCTGTTTAACGCTGTACTGTTTGCAGTGTATTGTGCTGACTTACGAATAGCCGGTGATGTGTAGAAGAATGTGCTCTGCTGTGTTTGGTTTTTTTGAGATGACCACGACAAGGGGGAACAAATTCTGAAGTGTGCCAATTACTTCCGAAGTCCATTTTTCCATGCACATGTGTGTGCAGCATTTTAGTCTGTTTGTTACAGTGGAGCAGCTCAGATGAATTTTTTTTTTCCGGTTTTGTTTTGCTTTGTTTGTACCTGTAAAATACAGTTTTGTTTAGGTAAGATTAAGGAGATCATTTGTGATCGTCTTTGCAGCTTGTGAAAGTACTGCTTGCTTTTACTATTTTTGGCGTCTCCTGCTTTCCCTGGAGTCTGTCGCAAGTGACTAGGTTGGTAGCGCTGATCACTGATGAGGTGGGTGGTCTTCAGCTGGTCTGTCTCATATCTCGTTACCACAGAGTTTCTCTGCCAGCGTTGCTCCAGTGGGTCAGTGCTGTGTCCTTGCATTTTGAAAGAGGGGGCACACCTCTAGGATATATACTCAAGGGCCTGTGGATATTTTCCAAAGGGAAACCTTGCTGCGTGCAAATACCCAACGTACAGCAACCAGGGTCCATACAGGTCATGGAATCTTGGAAAAGTCATGAAATTATCTCAAGAGTCATGGAATTTCGGAATTTTATGGAAGCCATTTTGAGCCCAACAGTGAAACGGTCAGCTTGGTGATTACTCACTGGACTGATTGCCAGAAATACCAACAAACTGCCTTCCCATAAGGCTAACGGCTAACTCCGAACATTGGTCTTGCCGACTGCGATAACTTGGATAAGCTCATAATTTATACCCTCGCGTTTGTCAGTGTGAAAGAGGGCGAGGAATGGTGTCGTGGCAAACACTAGAGTTGGCCTCGAAAAGTCAGGGAAAAGTCATGAATTTTTGAGACTGTGAACCTGTATGGACCCTGAACATCTGTGAATGCGGTATGCAGTATATAGTTCAAAGGCAGAAGCATATTTTTCTTACTGCTTATGCATGGTGTGTCGGTCATCATGCGCATACTTTCAAATGGAATTTTTGTTGTTGTTGGCTGGTCGTTTTTGTCAACTTCAGCAGCCATTTTTATGACGCATGCCGAACGTCTTTGCATGAGTCTTCTTCAGAGAGTAAGCTATGCATGCCACTGCTGGTTTGAAGTCTTCTCAGCCACCATTTTCAGAAAGCCAAGGAATACATGCAGTATCAACAAGGAATAAAGGTGCAATATCAGCACCAGTGATCTGAAATGTATCATGCATTTTTGTGTGTGGCTTTTTTGTTCTTCTTTGCTTTGAAAGTGGAACCACTTCATTCCTTGCTGCGTATGAATGTGCTCAATGATAGGGGTGTGTCTTGTTATTTGGAATGTCTGTGAATCTGAGTCCCACGAGTCAAACTCTGTACAGTGGTTTGGTCTTTTTGAGGATATATAGCTGCCCTGTGCTGAAGCTCTTTCGTTGCTGACAGCAATACTACTGTTGACAATTATTTCACCAATGGGTGCATTACATCATTGTAACATCAATACACCATTAACTTACCTCCCTGAACAATCACTTTCGCAGGAGACTTGCGGGTCTTGCCAACCTGTTCTCGTTTGGTTTTTTTGTTTGTTTGGGTTTTTTTTGTGTTTTTTTTTTCCCCAACTCTTTTTGCCAGTTCCAGTGGTGTTCCTCCCAGGTTATGGGTGGAATCCACGGAGGGTTCGGAAGCTGGGGCAATTTTTATTATGCATGATGATGGAGATGAGGATGATGGTAAGATGATGCTTGGAGGTCCATGTGGTTTGGGACTGCGGGACAGGGCTGCATTCCACGCTTCCCGGCATTAACCAGGCCCGGGAACTACGGAACCTGCAGTGTAATCATCCACATCATAAGACGTGTCATAGGAAGGGAAGCATCCCCCAAAGTCGCACCCGTGAAGTGGGTGAATCTCAGCTGTGTGGCAACAGCCTCCCCACTGGGCCCGTAGCACACCCGCTCTGGGTAGGAGCCAACCTAGGTAGGAAAAATCCTGCTTGCCTCGGCTGGGACTCGAACCCGGGTCTCCCGGTCCATGGTCCGAAGCGCTAACCACTGCACTACAGGGGCTGATGTTCCTTGCTTGATTTACATTGGATGAGCCTGTTCTTGTTGTAAAGAGGATCTACGCACATCGCTGGGAGTACAAGTAGCAAGTTTTTGTGATGGGCTCCCACTAAAGGTGGTTATGGGCATAATGAGTTACTTACTTATCTACTTTGGCCCATGGCTCCAAGTGGAGCATAGGCCATCGACGACCCTTCGCCATCACACTCTGTTCTGGGCTACTTTTGTCACTCCAGTCCAGTTGGTCCCCTGCTTACATAGCTCTGCCTCAGTGTCCAGCCTCCAGCTGTTGCGAGGCCGGCCTCTCTTCCTTTTCCCCTGCGGGTTCCATGTCAGGGCTTGGCGTGTGGTGCTGGATGCTGGCTTCCTGAGGGTGTGTCCAATCCAGCCCCATTTCCTCCGCGGGATCTGCTTGGCCACTGGTTCCTGTCCTGCTCGCTCCCGCAGCTCTTTGTTTCAGATCTTCTCTGGCCATCGGATGTTAAAGATGCGCCTCAGACAAGTGTTGAAACATGTCTGGATCTTCTGCTGCATCGTCTTTGTTGTCCTCCATGTTTCGCATCTGTAGAGCAGAACTGACTTCACGCTGGAGTTGAAGATGCGAAGTTTGGTTCTTGTGCTGATAACTTTGGATGCCCAGAATCACTTATTCTTCAACAATGAGTTACTGGTATCACTGAATAGTGCAGAAAATACACTTTCTTTTGGTATGAAAATAATGTCTGTAGGCCTGAGATATGTTGGTTGAAAACTTGTTCTTGAAAAGCAGCCATGCTGAGACAATGGCTGGTAAAGTGTGTGACTTGGGAATCCATGCCAGTTTGGCGTGGCTGTATTATGTGCTCCTGTTTTGAAGCTTCGTTCAGCGTTGAAACTTTCACAGAAGTTGTTGCAGTTGTTTGAAGACCCAGAAATGAAAAAAAAAAAAACAAAAAAAAAAACCCTCTCAGTCGCTGAATTTGACCTACCACCAGCATTTTGAATAATTTTCTCAAAAGTGGCTTGGTGAATTTATCCCTCTTTGTGGGAGCCCATCTCTTTTTTTTTTCTCTTTTTTTTTGTATGCTTTTTTTTTTTTTTTTTTGCCAAGCTGTGGATTATGAATGTCTAAGTACTGAGCGCACAGATATGCTGTTTCTCTCTTGTGTTCAATGTTTATTTATTTGTAGAATGCAGCCCTGCTCACCACAAACTTCATTGAAGCTCTTACTAGTTCCAGGTGCATTAGGCAGCTGTTCACTGCCACTTGGCTTTGACTTAAAAGAAATTTTGCATCGTGATGCCGATGCAATAGATATTTTTGTATGTGTACTAACTGAATCAATTGTGTTTATGAATGCAGTTGTCTTTTTAGCCTTTTTTTTTTTTCTTCACTAACAAGTTACTCTTCTTTAGAATTGCTAGTTTTGCGCTCTGACTGTTTCTGATGGTGATCACCTTTTTTTTGTTTTTGCTTCAAGCACTCAGTTCAAGCAATAAAAAGTAAAAAGCGCTGTAGACAAAGTTTTTGGCCGAACTACCTTAAGAATGTTTCAACATTGTAGATTGGTATGATTTTCAAACTCGGCATTCATTTGAAACAAGAACTGATAGTACAAATTTAGGTACCTGAGTGCTCTGTGAGCATTTATGAGAACATGTCTTTGGGTTTTGTTAAATTTAAAAATCTTATTACTTTTGTTGTTGTTGTCGTTGTTCATACGATGGCTCGAATCATGCTACTGCTAGTATGTGTTGAGAACGCTTGGACAGATAATATTAATACATTGTATTGCAGCGTGTAATGTCTTTCTTCTAGAATTCAGTGATACACCTAAGAAACTTGTACTTACTTACTTACTTAGGCCCTTGGCTCCACGTGGAGCATAGGCCATCGACAACCCTTCGCCATCGCACTCTGTTCTGGGCTAGTCTTGCCACTCCAGTCCAGTTGGTCCCCTGCTTACATAGCTCTGCCTCAGTGTCCCGCCTCCAGCTGTTGCGAGGCCGGCCTCTCTTCCTTTTCCCCTGTGGGTTCCATGTCAGGGCTTGGCGTGTGGTGCTGGATGCTGGCTTCCTGAGGGTGTGTCCAATCCAGCCCCACTTCCTCCGCAGGATCTGCTTGGCCACTGGTTCCTGCCCCGCTCGCTCCCACAGCTCTTCATTCCGGATCTTCTCTGGCAATCGGATGTTGAAGATGCGCCTCAGACAGGTGTTGAGAAATGTCTGGATCTTCTGCTGCATCGTCTTCGTTGTCCTCCATGTTTCGCATCCGTAGAGCAGAACTGACTTCACGTTGGAGTTGAAGATGCGAAGTTTGGTTCTTATTAAGAAACTTGTACCTAGTTAAAATTGTACATGGCATGTGTGTTTTCATCTGTCACGTCAGTTCACATCTTTTCTTACTCATTATTTAGGACATGCAAGCTTCCATGTTCTGCTTGTTGAGCTAATGTACTTCATACAGAAATCTACCATCGTCAGGAAAAAGCACATAATTTGTATAAATGCGATGGATCTGACATGGCGTTGAGGTCCTTTTTAGAAAAGTCTCAGGTCTCCTGTTCTCTTGCCCCCAGGACTGATGTCACTTGTGTCTTTGAAGACAGAGTAGATGTTGATGTTGATGTTTTTGTGAGGTAATTTCAAAACCTAGACTATTTTTAGACTGCGTGTGTGATTGTGATGTGAACAAGTAGTGCTGAACTGTCGGAAGCTGTAAACCTTGTTACGGTTGCAAAATCAAAGTAAAATAAGAAAGGAGAAAAAGGGCGTTGGAATGGTGTGTGTGTGTGTGTGTGTGTGTGTGTGTGTGTGTGTGTGGTGTGTGTTGTGTGTGTGTTGTGTGTGTGAGGGGGAGGGGATTTTTTCAGTCATTTGGCTATTTTCCTCTTCTTTCAGCCCCCAAATTCTAAGTTTCAGCCAAAGAAAAGGAAGGAGGAAAAAGTTTGCGCACATTATCATGAGACATGAAATGCTATATGGGGCCATCTGACTTGAGGGGGGGGGGGGCGCTCGCTGTGCCACCGCTGCTGCTGGCTGCTGCTGCTCTGTGTGTGTGTGTGTGTGTGTGTGTGAATATCAGTCGCATATTTACATGGAAAATGCAGTGAAATTCATTTTGTACAACACACACACACACACGCACACCATAGCAACAGCTTCCCAACAAAATCACGTCCTTGTCCCTGCAGAGCCAACTAGGCAACCCCCCCCCCCCCTCAAAACAAAAAAAAATCGAAATTGCCACACTTTGTACATACATGTATCGCAGCTGAACAAACTACCTAAAAGTTCTACCCTTTGCGAATCTGGCTTATTCAATCGCCCCTATAAATGTTTCCCCACCGTTTGTAAACTTATTATAGGATTTGATTGTGCCGACCCCCCCCCCCCCCCCCCCCCCCCCCCCCCCCCCCCCCCCCCTTCGTCTACCGGTCACGACTGGGGTAAGCACTTCCATATGTACACACCAGAAAAAGCAAAAGGTCCACATTTAGTCTCTTCCAGAATCGGTTCAGAACGACAGAAGAGCTTTTTTCCACCACGCTAGATCATTCTGAGAAAACAAACGCCTTTAGTTTACTTTGCGCTACATACAAACCGAAAAAGCGCGAATTTAGTGGAAAGAAAGACCATAAAGTGCTGTTCAGTGGACTTAGGAATAAGCCGCAAAGCCAACTCCTTGTTGATAGCACTGAAAGAGCGGCCAGTTAATCCCAAACCGAGTGTTAATCGCTTCACAGGGAACGGCCATTAAGATCGGCACGCCAAGTGTGTACACATGGAAAGGCTGGTTATATCATCACAGGTTAATCACATCGGTTGTATGATCTTGCTGCTCAAAAGCCCAGTACTGAGTAGAGCAAAGTTTCTTTCTGTTGGAATTGAAAAATAGGAACTGAAAACGAAAAATGAAGTGGAAAAGGAAAGCTGCATAATATTATCATTTATTTTTCGATATTTATTGACAAAACGGGTACGTCTGGATTAAAGACGGCTAGGCGCAGGCCATCCACAATGCTTGCCTTGTCAGTCAGTGACTTTGTCTTCTCAATAAAAGTAATCGCCGATCATGACGATGTATGATGATATTGTTTCAGACATTGAACAGACTGCAGTACACGTATATTGTTTTGCAT
This sequence comes from Batillaria attramentaria, assembly GCA_018292915.2. Lineage (NCBI taxonomy): Eukaryota > Metazoa > Mollusca > Gastropoda > Batillariidae > Batillaria > Batillaria attramentaria. The sequence goes on from JACVVK020000246.1 coordinate 638,598, forward strand.
TGGGGTGTTAGGATAGTGCAATGTTCTGTTTGAAAATATACTTGTTGCAAGTGTTAATTTTTTTCGCTGCTCATTGAACCATTCATCTGTCTGTCTGTCTGTCTGTCTCTCTCTCTCTCTCTCTCTCTCTCTGTTCGTAGTTGTGTGAGTGTACGCTCGTCTCTTTCTGTGCCGTGTGTGTGGCGGGGAGGGGGGGGGGGGGGCGGGGCGCTCGCGTGTACTGCTGCTGCTGCTGCTGTGTGTGTGTGTGTTGGTGTGTGTGTGTGCTGGATTACAAGTCTCAGACAGGGGTCTCTTTGAACAGGATGTAGGGTGGCAAGCGCCAACCTTTCTGCCATTTATCTTGATCGTACTGAAGTACTGATAGCGCCGGCGTTAAATCCACCCCCTCCCCCTTTTATCTTTTCTGTGAACAGACGCATAGCACAGTAAACCGGCTGCTGTTTTGTCCTGCAGCCTAGGGTGGATTTTGTCCATGCTAAGCGTCGCACAACTGATTAGGATACATTTGCAGTCATGTTCGGGGGTGGGAGTGGATAGAATGAACGCGGCGGGGTCATCTTGACATAAGTGTTTTTCTTCTTCTTCAGATTCTTATCGACTAAACCCTTACTTGATCCTGCAGAGGTATGTGGATTAAGGTACGCTTGTTGTGCCCGAAAGACACACTTGCACGAGGTCTCAAAATGCCCATATATTCCCTATTAGCCTCAGGGATCATAGTCACCCCTAGAAATGCTTCAATCTACAAACAAACATTATCATGCACAGACCATTCAAGGGCACGCACCTGACAGGAGTTCAAACAAACTGTTCGAAAGCCTCCTTTCCGCTCAGGCCTCGCTGAAGTAATGCTAGTCTACTTTTTGTTTAGGCCAGAGAGCCAGTTCACACAAATCCGCTTGCGTCACTTGTGCTCGACCTCTGTGCAAAAATTTCTAGCTTCACTGGCAGCTTGCCTCTTGTTGCGGCCGCCTGGCATGCACCTTTACCTACATAACAGAAAAGTCACGAAAATCGCGTTTTTCCATGACAACAAGAATCATTGCAAGCTAGCACACTCACCAAACAGGGTTCTCAAAATTAACACCAAACATGACCTCTCATGACCTCGCCTGTGCCGCTCCATATACCCCTTGACACTTTCCGCTTTAAAGCTGGATGCACTACTAGTCTAAGCCACACGGAGACTAACGATTGTTTCATTAGCTGAGTGTATCCAGCTTGGAAGCGGGGAGCCGGGGTGGCCGAATGGCAGAGCGCTGGATTTTTAATGCTTTGGTCCTGAGTTCGAATCCCGGCTGGGGCCAAATATTTGTGCTGGCCTTTTTCTTGTTGCCCCGTCTTTGATATCACCCTTATGTGGTGGAAAAGGACGTTAAACTCCCAAACACCCACCCACCATTCCAGCTTGGAAGCATTCATAGGATGTCATGTGCAGCGCTGTGTTTAATAGGAACATAATATACCGTTTCCTTTGAAATCTGTATTTGTGTAGTGTGCCCCCCCCCCCCCTCATCCCCCCGTTACCCCTTTGAGTAGCTGGTAGAGCGTGGAACTGTCAGAGCTTGGGTCCTAAGTTCGTTTCCCGTTTGGCAACCAGACTTAAAATTTGTTCTGAAATGCTGTCTTCGTTACCCTGTCTTCGATATCACCTTTATCGATATCGGGGTACTTCGGCTCTCCGGGTACTTCGGCTTTCTCTCTCTCCCCCTCCACCCCACCCCACTGCTTTGGAAATGTTCAGCCTACAAAATTTGAAAATAAATGCAATTCTAAATTCCGAAACTTAAATTGCTAAGCTGACCCTTCGCACCACGTGACTGTCATGGGTTCGTGTCCAGTGTGTGAGAGACTGCGCGGGATTCATGTGAGCGTGCATGTTATGTTCAGTTCGCGGCGCTTTGAGCCAGTTCAAGAAACTTGGTAAAGGACCTACACAATACACAATTATTATTATTATTATGTTGTTGTTGTTGTGTGCGCGCGCGCGCGCGTGTATGCTGGCGTGTCTCATACTGTGATCAAGTGGACCGGGCGTGGTGGTGAAGACTTTTTTTTTATCTGACACTTAATTATAAGAGGGTGGGTGGGTGTTTAGGAGTTTAACGTCCTTTTCCACCACGCATGGGTGATATCAAAGACGGGGGCAACGAGAAAAAGACCAGCACAAATATATTTGGCCTCAGCCGGGATTCGAACTCACTACCCGAGCGTTGAAAGTCCAACGCTCTACCATTCGGCTATCCCGGTTCCCCCTTACTTAATAATAAAAAATCTTAATTTTAATTGTAGTGTTTATCATGTACTATTTTATTTGTATTTTTACGTGATGTGTAATATTGTTTTTGTCTGTCCACCACACCTAAATTTCCCACTGGGATAATAAAGATTGATTGATTGATTTGCGGGGTGGCAAAGGACGTTAAGCCCCACCCACGTACCCGTTCATCCACCCAACCAGTCACACTGCCAACTAATAATCCACCCACCCTTTCAAAGGATTTTTTTTTTTTTGGAATGGATACACGGCTGACAGATTTCAAGGAGGAAAAACTAATCCACCCACCCTTTCAAAGGATTTTTTTTTTTTTTTTAGATGGATACACGGCTGACAGATTTCAAGGAGGAAAAACATCAAAACTTGTATGTGGCCTCGTCTGCATGACATTTTTACGGCGAAGAGAAACAAAGTTTACGCGTGTGCCGTGGGCCCCACATCGCGGAGTGCGACAGATAGCCACATAAAACACCTTTGGTCGACACCCGGGACAAAGAGCATAGTCGCTCACCCCTGATAACCCCACAAAATTAAACCCCTATTCTTTCCATACCGTTTGACGATCGCGGCAGCGGCATGGTCACGGGGTGTAGCCAAAATGGCCGTGGGTGTTTCAGGTGCTGCTCAGCTTCAAACGTGGGTGAGCTGGGTGAGTGGCCGATGGGTGGGAGGGTTTTGGGGGTTTTAACGTCCTTTTACAGATACAGATACAGATAACTTTATTGTCCATAACAGGAAATTTGTCCGGCTTCACCGACAAGTAAGCAAATAAGCACGTGGGATTACACAAGGAGTGTTGGCTTATAAAATCTCCCCCCCCCCTCTCTCTCTCTCATGCCTCCAGCTGCAGCAGCACCAAAGTACCGAGTGTTTCCAACGGCAGGGATTCGGCCTGTCGGCCTGAAAGAAACGGACCGCTTCCCAACCGGATAATGAATTTATCTAATGCTTTACTGAACACAATGCAAAGACGCGTGCATGATGATGATGACGACGACGACGACGACGACGGACAGCGGCGGCGGTGGCGACGACGATGATAATGACGATGACGACGATGACAACGACGATGACAACGACGACGACGATGATTTAACACACGGCTGATGATGACGACGACGACGACGATGATGATGATATAACACACAGCTGATGATGATCATGATGATTTTGTACACTGCTCCACCCTTGAGCGTTCATGGAGTGTTGGGAGAAGTTTTTGGAAGATAGTTAAAAAAAAGAAAAGAAAAAGATTTCAAACAAATTGCTTTGTGTTAGGGCTACCATCGGCGAAACTTTTTGAATCTGAGCAGCACCGGACACGCTGGCGCCCATTTTTGTCTACACCCCGCGATAGCGCGAACGGCAACGCACACCATAAAACTTTCGGCGCTGAAGTGTGGCCCTCGGCTCTGTCACAGTGTGGACCGACACCGTGTGTTTTAAAGACCTCTTCACCACGATCAGGCGACTGTTGAAAAATGTAGAAGTCTGGCGAGACATTGCGGGCACAAGCCGGCTTCTCGCAGCGAGAGAGGACAGAGAGAAAACAGCGCCCTATCACCGGGATGAAGCTTATGCGTGGTAAGTGGGTGTTTCGGATACACTTCGAGTTCGGACAGTGTCTTATTAACACATTTCGTACCTCACACGATGATGACGCGTAGTCATATAGATCTATCGTCATGGGTGTTTCTGAAAAACAAAAGGGGTGTAACCGCAGTGGATTCGAAAAGCGCTTGCGTTCCTTTTCAAGATAATCGCAGCTATCCAGGATTCTCTGTGTGTTTTGCACCACAGTGTAAAGTGTACACAAAGTAATTTAAATTTAAATTTTACGTCTGCCGTTAATGAAAACAACAACAGCAAGAAGAAGAAGAAGAAGAACAACAACAACAACAACAGGGTACGCTTTCATACTTACACGCAGATCTGACCAGAACATTCTGGAAATCACAGTTAAGAACGGGACAAAATTCCTGTCTCTCCTAAGACACGCCGAAATCCATTCTATCCTGGAGAGAAACAGGACTTTAAAAAAAAAAAGAAAATATAGGGGATAAATTCTTTTGTTTGAACTGAATAGTTTGGTTTGAATAGCGTGTCAAAAGTGTTGAGAAAAGACAAGAAACGTGACAATGTTAAGCAAGTCCCTGTTCCAACACATTAGACACGTGGCTTTTAGTAATCCAGCAGAGATTAAAACTGATCCATATGATCCATATGACGCAAACAAGACTTAGAACAAATCTTTACCGCCCATCTTGTGAAGGAAGTACGAATGAGATAAATACCAGAACTTAGATAAAACTGTAATCCACGCGGCTTAATGATGTTAGTTTTCAAGTTTCCGTTCTTGAGACAGAATCGGACTGTTAATAATTTGAATGAATCTTCCGTAACAACCTTATTCGAAATACATTCAGGGGAGCCGGTGTAGTCGAATGGTAAAGCGCTGGACTTCTATTGCTCGGGCCGTGAGTTCGATCCCGGCTGGGGCCAAATATTTGTGCTGGCTTTTTCATCGTTGCCCCGTCTTTGATATCACCCTATGTGGTGGAAAAGGACGTTAAACCCCAAACACCCACACCCACCCGAAATACATTCAAGTTGATGAACTTAGACAGTCCCAGAGAGAATGTATCGTGCCGTTCAGTTGCTACAAGTCACGACATGATATTTCCTCAGCACCCAGCCCGGCTGAAGCTGCCCATTAGCCGGTTGTATGAGCTGGAAAGACGGAGAGTTAACGGGAACCCACAGCACTGTTTGGTTTCTTGGTCCATTGTCTATACGCCGTTGCCCATTGACACCACTAGATTGGTGGCCTCTTTCACTCAGCCTACTCACATCATTAGGCCGGCTAGCCTGCAGTCTATCATCGGCTCCGTTCGTTGGTTGTTTGCATGATTCTTCATGTTCCACTGTGACCACGTAGGGCGGTACAGCGAGTCGTGTCTCCAAGCTCGCAGATGGATCCGGGCTGATCACAACGACAAACTGAAGCATGGTATCATTTATGTGTGCAAAATTAGAACCTGTTTTGGGGTCGTTGTTGCTAAGACATGAACCAAAACGAACAGCTACTGCTGTTTCAGGCCCAACAAAGAAGGCCGGGAAAACACACATCTGGCACCACGCGCTATAGCGGCTTGCAGTCTGCGGTCAAATTTCGGCCAGGTTGGTCGTAGAAGTAAAACTGGGCCGATTGCAAAATTACAAATTTACGCAGTTTCAAACTGAACAGACTTGGAAGACTAATGATTTAGTAGTGGCAGCGTCTGTGTGAAACACTTCTCTTTGACAAAGTGGGAGTTGCTTATGCTGAAGATGGTCCCTCTAATGACACTCAGTTAAAATCAGTCAATCATTCAATCGCCAAAGGACTGAACATGGTTTACTTTGTTCACTTTTTTACCGCGTCTGTATCCCATGGGGGGAGCCGGGATGGCCGAAAGGCAGAGCGTTGTACTTCTAATGCTTGGGTCGTGAGTTCGTATCCCGGTTGGGGCCAAATATTTGTGCTGGCTTTTTCATTGTTGTCCCGTCTTTGATGTCACCCGTATGTGGTGGAAAAGGACGTTAAGTCCCCAAACACCCATCCACCCACCCTGTATCCCATGGAACCTGAATGTGATCTTGATTGTGGTTGTCGGGCCAGACATTAGAAAAGGATCGTGAAAGAGGCCAAATGCTCAGCGATCTTTACCCCCTCCTTCCAACTCCCTTCCGCACCCCACTCCGGCCCCCAAACAGTAACGGCGAGCGCTAGAAAAAAGTCTACGGGGGGAGACCATAGGTCTTCTGTACGGCAGATCGTTCGGATAGGCAAGCAACTGGAGGGAGTAAGTCTTGTTCCTTGTGATGTAGCCTCGCTGCTGTTTCCCCCCCCCACGTACTGTCACACCGTCACCTGCGCGTCTCTGGATACAATCGTGTCATTTACGTGAATCTGTGTTATCACGCTTTCCATTCCTTCAGGACTTTACGTTCGTTGCCAGCAACCCAGCTACATGTAGTTTGCAGCTGTCGGACAAAATTTACATGTAGCCTCGCTGCTGTGGTTTGCGTCTCAATCGTGGTGTAATTCACGTGTCATTTACGTGAATCTGTGTTATCACGCTTTCCATTCCTTGAAGACTTCACGTTCGTTGCCAGCACCCCAGCTGCATGTTCGCCGGCGGCTGTAGTCGAACAAAATTTATAAAAGTAAAGTTGATGGTCGATTGACATTCTGTGCCGATAACGTGTGCAGTGGGGTTAGTGTGCTTCTCGCCCTGTGTGGATTTTCGCCGAACTGCGAAATTCAGCGGCTGATTTCCTTGCTACAGGTATTCTTTTGCGGGTAATTAATTCCATATGTTTCAGCCTGTGATATGTTTGTAAAGCTGAAGAAAAAAAAAATGTTAGCACTGACGGTTAAACAGGGGTTTTTTTTGGTTTGTTTAATTTTCGTTAGCGCTTAGAGCATGTAATTTTACATGAATATGCGCTTTATAAATACAATTATTATCATTATTATTATTAACAGCCACGCTCGTTTAATCACAGTGACTTTTAACACTTCATGCTTCGGCTTTTTATTCTGTTTTAGTTTAGTTTAGTTTAGTTTAGTTTAGCTGAGCTATTTATTCTAGTTTAGTTGATCTTAATTATTTTACTTTCTTCTTTTGTGACCGTTAGTTTGCATATCTTGGCCCTGTGATCTGGTATTCGCTTCCCTCTGAGGTCATTGCTCGTTGAAGCACTTAGCGACTTTTAACACTTCATACTTCTTTTGTGATCGTTAGTTTGCACATCTTGGCCCTGTGGTCTGATATCCGCTTCCCTCTGAGGTCATTGCTCGTTGAAGCACTTAGCGACTTTTAACACTTCATACTTCGACGCCTTATTCTGTTTTATTCTATTTCGGTTTACTAGTTAAGCTGAGCTTAGTTTATTTTATTTTAGTTTATCTTAGTTATTTCGCGTTCTTCCTTTGTGATCTGTTATCATGTAGTACGCGCACTGAGTCACTTTGTGAGAATTTTGCGCTATATAAGTACAATTCATCATCATTATTATTATAATTATCAGGAACTCTCTTCCCTCTGAGATCAGGCACTCGCAGTCCATGGTTACCTTCAAGTCTGCTTTGAAAGCCTTCTTGTTTCAGCAGTCGCAACAGGCTTCCAGAACTCCTTACTCTGTTTTAGTTTAGTTTAGCTGAGCTTAGTATATTTTATTTTAGTTTATCTTAGTTATTTTACTTTCTTCTTTTGTGACCGTTATTTTGCACACCTTGGCCCTGCGGTCAGGAACTCGCTTCCCTCCGCTGAGCAGCCGCGAATTAGTCTTTGTGGCTTGCGCGGCTTTAAGCCCTAAAAACTCACTCATTCACTCCTCCTCCGCTGAGATCAGGCACTCGCAGTCCAGTCCAGTCCAGTCTGCTTTGAAAACCTTGTTTCAGCAGTCACAACAGACTTCCAGAACCCCTTATTCTGTTTTATTCTATTTTAGTTTAGTTCAGCTGAGCTTAGTATATTTTAGTTTCGTTTAGTTTGTCTTAATGTCACACACACACACACACACACACACACACACACACACGCTGCGAACGCGAGCATGCACGCATGTACGTTCGCCCGCACTGGCAAGCCGGCACACACTCTTCAGACTTCACTCCAAGCGAAACGAACGGATGTGTCAATGAAACAGCCCGCGGCGTAGCGAGAGTAAGGACTGCTGTCGATTTTGCTGGTACCATTCAGTCCTGTGTTTGCCGTCAGAATACGAGTACACAGATTTATCGATACCCTGACGGTACCCCATTGTCTCTCACGGCATTTAGTATGAAAAGCGTTTCTGGTGTGTCGCCGACCCCGTTACAACGGGCTATAGAAGCAGAAGCTGTAGAAACAGTGCGTGCCATCTTCTCGGGATAGTTCGATACTCGTGGGGCGAAATCGGGTTTCGTCAGCTTCAGTTGCTGTTTAAGCCGCAGAGAACCTGCCAGTGTGTCACCAGGAATTCCCGGTGTTATAGGAGGTTCTGTCCCTTTGGCACGCATCGTAACACGATAAATAACTCTTTGGTTGGTTGTTTGGGGATGTAACATCCTTTTCCACCACATAGGGGTGATATCAAAAACATGGCAACGAAAAAACAAAACAACAACAAAAAACAAAGCAAAAAAACAAAACAAAAACAAAACACCCCCCCCAAAAAAACAAAAACAAAAACAAAACAAAACAAAAAACAAAAAACAACAACACAAAAAAAAACCACCACCACCACCAACAACAACAACCCAAAACCCGAACCGATAAAAAAACAAAGCAAAAAACAAAACGAAACCAAAACAAAACAAAACAAACAAACAAAAAACAAACAAACCCCAAAACCCCCACATAATGTTTAGTCCCAGTCAGGTTTCGAACTTACGACCCGAGCATTTAAAGGCCCAACGCTCTACCATTCTGCTGTCCTAGCTTCCCAAAGAACTCTTTGGCTACGGATCACAAATTAGTATATAGCATGGAAAACACCCTCTAAAAAATGCAATGCTGTTTTACGTGACACAGTGTGTGTGTGTGTGTGTGTGTGTGTGTGTGTGTGTGTGTGTGTGTGGTGCCAGAAGTCGTTTATTGAGCTCAGCGCGAAGGCGGATTATTGTCTTCAGCTGGTATTACGCAAAAGGGTCTGACGCCTTAGCCGCCTAATGAAACTTGCCTCTTATACACACCTTGTATTAGGCAGGTTCCTTATGTGTTGGGCGGGTTCCGTACGTCTTTACGCTTGTAATCATAAGACTGCTACGACAGCTGACGTTCCTGGTAGCTCCGTGGAAGCTGGCGGAAAAAGTTGGGATGAATTAAACATAATATACACTGTTTAATTTTTTTTTTCAAAGTAAAGGATCATTTTACGGCGTTATAAGCATGGTGACAGTAAGAACTGTGCAAATTTTCAACCTTATTCAAGTTTTTGGTCGTGAGGCACATCCGAAAGTGTTCGACCGCTAAAAGTTGTTGACTCTAACGGGCTCATTCCATCTTCGCAAAGCCAACTTATGTTTTGGAACAGTTTCGCTCGTGAGTGCGCGTGTATGCTCGAAATACTCTATCTTGATGATTAATACAGCTCTTAATGCGATACAATGTTTTTTACACTTTGCGCGAGCGGTCCAACATTCAAATTCTACGACTGTTGTTACACTACTGGAGCGCTCAGTAGTGTGGTCGCCGCGTCATCGAGTACGCAGCTGTTGGCCATCACAGACGCTGTCACTGTCAGATGGCTAAGTGGTTTGATGATAGATACCACAAAAACAGCTGAGGACGATCTGTGAGCATTAGCTCCTTTAACCAGAAACTTCAAGGGGGATCATTAGCAGGTGTAGTTATTATGCTAGGCCCGTATGTAAAACTCGAGGTTAATTTAACTCACGGCTACGGGTCTAACCCAGACTAGGACAAAAGAAACCCCAAAACAAAATTAAATAAAAAAGGAAGCGAAGAAAGAAAGAAAGACAAAAATCCTTCTATAACGGCATAGGCACCTTGCTGGAATGGACCCGCTTCCTGATTTAAAACAAAACAAAACAAAACAAAACAAAAAACCAGAAAATTTAACCCCAGAGCTAGTTTAGTTCGAAGTTACACTCTAACCCAGGGCTAAAAGCCCTAACCTCGACTTTTACATGCGGGCCCTGATCAGGTAGGGTGGCTGTACGAAGCTTGAGCTAGTGTGGACGAGTCATCGCACTTACAAATCTGTAAGCTGATTGAGCTGTGCCAAGCAGAGGAGTGAACCACGTGTAACCAGTGAGCACAGAAATGACCCAGTCGATTACAGAATTACCGCACTCCCGCAGCACCTTGAACCGCGTTGTCGGCAGAGCGGTAGCGGCGTATCTGCGGTTGAACGTAAAATGGTCGTAAACGCATTTGCGTTTGTGCAGAATGGTCATATGTACATGTACCACTTTTAACACATTTCATACCGCGCAACGCCCGGGGATTCCCCGTTCTTCCGGTTCTCTTCCCTCTGCACGCGTACCTGTGAGGTGCTATAAGCGAGAGTCAGGCAAGAGTAACGGTTCTGTGACGGATGATTTGTAAAAGAGAACACTGCGTTGGAGAGAACGTTTGCGATTGTTGGGAACGGGACTAAGGTCCTGCATAACTTACGTGGAAGAAATTTGGTCAAAAACCGCGTGTTCTCGATTGGCACTAGCCGCGAATTAGTCCTTGTGGCTTGCGCGGCGTTAAGCCTCTAAAACTCGCTCACTCACTCTCGACTGATTGGCACGAGCAATATTCCGTTCACTGTGGGTGTCCGTGTGAACGGCTACAGAAGATTAGGATAATAAACCCAGCTAGCGCAATGACCTGAACGTACAACTTCTGTTTTTCACACCGTGCTTTCTTGGTCGTGGATGAATATACTGATTCCAACACTGTGGAGGAGTGTCTAAGAGACGAAACTATACGACTGTGATCTTACCAGTGTAAGTACAGAGACATTTTAGAAATCTTTCTTATTATTGTACGGATGTTTTCGTTTAGGAAGGGGGTTAGTCTATCAAGTATAGGTTAATCCTTATCCTATTCTGATAGTCCCTTGCCTGCCTTGGACCTGGGTGTGTTTGTCGGAAAGTACAGAAGCAAACGTTTTCTGTACGAGACTGCATGGTTTGTCGTGTCAGTGTTTCTGTCGTTTTAACTGGGTTTCTTTTCTGGGTGTGTTTGTCGCAAAGTACAGAAGCAAACGTTTTCTGTACGAGACTGCATGGTTTGTCGAGTCAGTGTTTCTGTCGTTTTAACTGGGTTTCTTTCCTGGGTGTGTTTGTCGTGAAGTACAGTAGCAAACGTTTTCTGTACGAGACTGCATGGTTTGTCGAGTGTTTCTGTCGTTTTAACTGGGTTTCTTTCCTGGGCGTGTTTGTCGTAAAGTACGCCATCCCGTACTCTTCGTTCCTCATCTCAGTCCCCGCCTGTCCATTCCTGGGTTTCACGATAACACCACCAAGAAGCGCTTTGGAGCTCGCTCCTTCAAGTGCTCTGCTCCTGCTCTGTGGAACGCTCATGCCACCTTCCCTGAAATCCAGCACCTCCACCGAATCCTTCAGGAGCCACCTGAAGACCTATCTCTTCTCAAAGTTCTGATGCGGACTCACCCCCCCCCCCCCACCCCCCTGCAGACTCCACCCCCTTCTCCTGTTTTTTTTTTTTTTTTAAATTGTCATCCCCCCCCCCCCCCCCCCCCCCGCGCTACGAGCATGCTGGGCATGGAGTTTTTCAGCGCGTTACAAGACACCATCATCATCATCATCATCATCACAGTAGCAAACGTTTTCTGTACGAGACTGCGGGGTTTGTCGAGTGTTTCTGTCGTTTTAACTGAGTTTCTCTCCTGGGTGTGTTTGTCGTAAAGTACAGTAGCAAACGTTTTGTGTACGAGACTGCGGGGTTTGTCGAGTGTTTCTGTCGTTTTAACTGAGTTTCTCTCCTGGGTGTGTTTGTCGTGAAGTACAGTAGCAAACGTTTTCTGTACGAGACTGCGGGGTTTGTCGAGTGTTTCTGTCGTTTTAACTGGGTTTCTTTCCTGGGTGTGTTTGTCGTGAAGTACAGTAGCAAACGTTTTCTGTACGAGACTGCGGGGTTTGTCGAGTGTTTCTGTCGTTTTAACTGAGTTTCTCTCCTGGGTGTGTTTGTCGTAAAGTACAGTAGCAAACGTTTTCTGTACGAGACTGCGGGGTTTGTCGAGTGTTTCTGTCGTTTTAACTGGGTTTCTTTTCTGGGTGTGTTTGTCGCAAAGTACAGAAGCAAACGTTTTCTGTACGAGACTGCATGGTTTGTCGAGTCAGTGTTTCTGTCGTTTTAACTGGGTTTCTTTCCTGGGTGTGTTTGTCGTAAAGTACAGAAGCAAACGTTTTGTGTACGAGACTGCATGGTTTGTCGAGTGTTTCTGTCGTATTAACTCAGTTCCCGGTGCCAAGTCTTGCATGGGGTTGTGCATCAGTGGCTTCACTTGAAAAATAATACTTGAATGGGGCGGTCGACGGTCAAGTGGTTAAGAGACTTGTCACCAATACCGAGAGGTCGAGGGTTTGAGACCCTTTCGGGGCAAATATTGTTTCCTTCTCGTATGTGGCACCGTTCATTCGGGCCAATCGTCGGGGGTTCTCTCCGGGTACTCCGGCTTCCTCCTCCTCTGCTTTGGAAACGTTCAGCCCACCAAATTTGAAAAATAAATGCAATGCTAAATTCCGAAATTTAAATAGCTGAGCTGACCCTTCGCACCACATGACTGTAATGTGTTTATGTCCAGTGTGTGAGCATGTGATTCACGTGAGCCGGCGTGCGTGTTGGGTTCAGTTGCGGCGCTTTCATGAAATTGGGTAAAGCGCCTATACAATATTATTATTATTATTTTAAATTTGGCTTTTCCATCGTTGCCCCGTCTTTGATATCACCCGTATGGATGGAAAACCCCCAAACACCCACCCACCCTTTCTCCACCCTCCTTCCCCCCGCCACTTACGCAGTTCACTCGGAATGTCTGCCTTCGGGGTCTGCGTGCCCTGAACGACACCAGGGAGTAGCATGCTTGTCGTCAACGTGTACATGTACCCTCATTTGTCACTATCGTACTGGAATACTACTTTTACCATAACAGAAACGGGTAAGCTGGAGCCGAAGTGTGTTTTACCGAGTCACAGTTAATGAGTAGACACTATCGTCGTCGTCGTCGTCGTCGTGTGTGTGTGTGTGTGTGTGTGTGTGTGTGTGTGTGTGTGTGTGTGAGAGAGAGAGAGAGAGAGAGAGAGAGAGAGAGAGATTACGTCTTCATTGTCAAATAATGTATACAATCAAGTTGGCGGCGGCCAGCTTTTTTGTCTTTAAAGCACAGCACTGTGTTTTAGGATTTGCCTAGAGGAAGCATGGTTGGAGTCCATTGAGTCAGTGATTTAGGCCGGATTTGTAAATTTACTCCGCCTAGCACACGATAAAGACAGGATTTAAAGGATTAAGAGAGATAATTTATGTGTGCTAGGATTAAGTGGAGTGCGCTTTGCAGGTAGTGTTTCAACTCAGCACAGATTTAAAAAAAAAAATCTCGTTTGAAGACGATAAAGTACGTGGTTTGTCGTTAATCTTTTCGAGTCGGTCATTCTGTCTGTAAACAGGCATGTTTGAAAGGACATCGTAAGGAGGACTTCGCTGAACAGCGAAACCCATATAACCTATCAGTTAATAACAGTTCTGAGCGCTTAAAAAAAAATTACATATAAATTAAGCTCACATGACAGATGCCGCGAGCGGCTAACGCGCTGCGATTAGCTAACGGTACCCCTAACGCGCTGCGATTAGCTAACGGTACCCCTAACGCGCTTAATTTACATGTAAATGGCTTACTGTTTCCAGGACAGTGTGATTACAGTTATTTGATTTATTGTTCAGGACCTGTATGTAAAACTCGAGGTTAATTTAACCCGCGGCTACGGGTCTAACCCAGACTAGGACAAAAGAAACCCCAAAACAAACTTAAAGAAAAAAGGAAGCGAAGAAAGAAAGACAAAAATCCTTCTTTAACGACAGAGACATCTTGCTGGAATGGACCCGCTTCCTGATTAAAAAAAAAAAAAAACAAAAAAAAAAAAAAAAACACACAGAAAATTTAACCCAAGAGATGAGGTTAGACTCTAACCCGGGGCTAAACTCCCCAACCCCGACTTTTACATGCGGGCCCAGGCCACAGCCCATTACAAGACAGTTCAGAAAAAACGTACAGAACATCACGTCAAGTCACCGGCAAAACAGACAGACAGACAGACAGACAGGGGTGGGTGGGTGTTTGGGGGTTTAACGTCCTTTTCCACCACATAGGGTGATATCAAAGACGGGGCAACAATGAAAAAGCCAGCACAAATATTTGGCCCCAGCCGGGATCGAACTCACGACCCGAGCATTAGAAGTCCAACGCTCTACCATTCGACCACCCTGGCTCCCCACACAGACAGACAGACAGACACACACACACACACACACACACACACACACACACACACACACACACACACACACACACACACCGCACGCACATACCTCCTCCAAAAGGACAGGGGAGAAAGGGGGGACGGGGGTGCAGGGGGAATTGAACATAATTCGACACATGAACAGCTAGAGCCTATAGTCGCGGAGTCTAAATGCCTCAAATATATATGCATTGCAAGTAGCGACACCACTGTATCTTTTTCACTGGACAAAAGCAATACCAATCTGAAACCTCCTGAGCTTCTACAGTACTTGGGAGGAATGTGTAGCAGGAGCAGGTAAATATGAAATGATACTCAGTTTCCTTTACACCTGCACAAAATGGACAACATAAATCTGCATCTTGAACGTTATGCATATGACGTGGCTTATGAGTCCTTAGTGGCGATACACCAGTCTGGTTACTTTTTTTTTTTTTTTTTGGCTGCCACAACTCTTTGCCAGCTCCAGTGGTGTTCCTCTCTGGTAATTGGTGGAATCCACGGAGGGCTCGGAAGCTAGGGCATTTTTTTTTTAATGCATGATGATGGAGATGAGGATGATGATAAGATGATGCTATGGAGGTCCGTGTTGTTTGGGACTGTGGGACAGGGCCGCATTCCACGCTTCCTGTCATAAATATCCCGGCATTAACCAGGCTCGGCCGTGTAATCATCCACATCATAAGACATGTCATAGGAAGGGAAGCACCCCCCAAAGTCGCACCCGTGAAGTGGGTAAATCTCGGCTGTGTGGCAACAGCCTCCCCATTGAGTCCATAGCACACCCGCTCTGGGTAGGAGCCGACCTAGGTAGGAAAAATCCCGCTTGCCTCGGCTGGGACTCGAACCCGGGTCTCCCGGTCCATGGTCCGAAGTGCTAACCACTACACTACGGGGGCAGGTCACCAGTCTGGTTACGTACAGTCGTTTCTAGCCTCCGTGGAATACCGTTACTATGCGCCAGGAGAGGACTGCAGACTGAGGACCGATCAGCCAATTCCATGTCCAGTTTGATATACGTATGCAGTCCTGTATCCACAAAATCTCTACCCTCTCCTAGCACTCACAACTGAACTTGTGAGAGATCTCTGATGATATCTTTCCTTTGAGCTGCTTATTGTTTGAGAGTATTTGCCCAGAGATCTGGCAAGCCTGTTTTTGTTTTTTGAGGGGGTGAAAAATTCGCCGCAAATTCGACGATGTAATCCGGTTGAACCAGGTATCACGCAAGTGTCTCAAGTGCTGATTTATGTGTGCTTGTGTTAAAGGACACGTTTGTGGTTACTCAGCTGCCTCGGTGGAACTTTAACAAGTTCTGGTTAGGTCACAGTCGAGAGTTGGAATGGAATGTTCTTAGCCTGGCTCACATGACTTGCGTTTTTGTTGTCTAGTTGGTTTTTAACCATTACTACCACTTTACCTGTGTGTCTGCCTGTGTGTTTGCCTGTGTGTCTGCCTGTGAGCCTTTCTGTGTGTTTGCCTGTGTGTCTGCCTGTGTGTCTGCCTGTGTGTCTTTCTGTGTGCCTGTCTGTGTCTGTGTGTCTGCCTGTGAGTCTTTCTGTGTGTCTGCCTGTGTGTCTGTCTGTGTGTCTGTCTGTGTGTCTGCCTGTGTCTGCCTGTGTGTCTGTCTGTGTGTCTGCTGTGTGTCTTTCTGTGTGTCTGCCTGTGTGTCTGTGTTTGCAGTGTGTGTCTGCCTGTGTGTCTGTCTCCCTGTCTCAGGTTTTGTCTGTCTGTCTCTCTTTGCCTCTGCATGTCTTTCTGTGTCTTTTCTCCCTGTCTGTCTGTCTCTGCCTGCCTGTCTCCATGTCTTTCTGACTGTCTCCATGTCTGACTGTCTCTATCTCTCTCTGTCTCTTTGTCTCTGTCTGTCTGTCTTTCTGCCTCTGTGTGTGTGTGTGTGTGTGTGTGTGTGTGTGTGTGTGTGTGTGTGTGTGTGTGTGTGTGTGTGTGTGTGTGTGTGTGTGAGCGCGCGCGCGCGTGTGTGTGTTGGCTTGTATACGAGCGAGTGACTGATCCGTAACTAGCGAGTCATTTTAATGAAAGACCTCCATGTCATAAATTCGATGTGTCACATGAACCGGCCTATCAACGTTGTGATATTAGCGATATTAGCTCAGGTTCAGCGATGATCCTTTGAAAGCCACAGTCATAAAGCATAATTTTCATATCCTTGACGCCGTTCCCTCATGATATAAGTCCAGTTATCCCGCAATATTACCCTGTTATCAGCCAATGAAATAACGCCGTCCGTAATACAACACTTACACGAGCCAATATCTCACCCAGCTGCAATGAAGAAAGAGACAAAGGTGACGCGAAAATCCCCCATACACTAGGAGTCATTGCCAAGTTGGTGCCAGATATTTCATTTCGAGCAGCAAGGCGCTATTTTGGTGACAGCTGTACAAACTATAAATTCCACGGTTTAGTTTTGTCCTTTTAATTTAAAGTGGGATAATGTTACCATTTTTGTTTAGAGCGTTGGACTCTCAATGCTCGGGTCGTGAGTTCGGGTTCTGGCTGGGGCCAAATATTTGTGCTGGCCTTTTTTTTTTTTTTTTTTTTTTTATAGCTGTCCCGTCTTTGATACCAGCCATACGTGGTGGAAAAGGACTTTATACTCTCAAACACCCACCGACCCGTTACCATTTTTTTTAATGCCCACAGATCGTTCTGAGCTGTTTTCGTGCTATCTATCACTACACACATTACACACCTGGACAGTGACAGCGTCTGTAGTGCTGGCACTGAGCCAACAGAAGCGTACTTGATCACGCGGCAACCACACTGAGCGCCCCAGCAGTGTAACAACAGTCGTATCAGTTGAATCTTAGACCGCTCGCGCAAAGTGTAAAGAACATTGTATCGCATTAAGAGCTGTACTAATCATCAAGACAGAGTATTTCGCGCGTACTGGCGCACTCACGAGCGAAACTGTTCCAAAACATAAGTTGGCTTAGGTTCATGACACACGCCTCTCGTTGATATCACCCTTTGACATCACGCTTATGTGGTGGAAAAAAAGAATTTCTGTGCATTGCGCTGACAGGAGACTTGTCTTTTGATAAACTTCTGATAAACACGAGTGCACTTATCTGGGGCTCAAAGGGTGACTAGCGAGCGCTTGTACATTCAATATGAAGCAAATTTACGAGCAGTTCAGATAGCGAATATCACTTGACACCTGCACAGGTAGGAAAACAAAGTATTATTCCAATAAGGACACCCCAGAGTTTTGAGGTTTTTTTTTTTTTTTAAATCATTTTTTTCCCAGTGAAATATTATTCAAAACACTGTGTGCCCTAAAGACACGAACGAGACAAATAGAGCCAAGAGCGATAACTACAACCTCATAACTCATCAATTTTTTCTCTTACCCCCGTGAAGTGTTTGAATTACGTCCGTAACAATATTGCTGCAGTGTTTGCGCACTTTATCATGCGCCTTTCAAACAGACGGTATTGCACTGCTGCTATTACTCATAAGGACGTGGCGTTGTCCCACCTTTTCTGCGGGGAATAATGAGTTTGTTATCGGGTAAGACGGGTGTTGACAAGTATTCATTTGAAGTGTGGGGAAAAAAAAAAAAAAACCCAAAACCCCTCTGCGTGTGTTAAGGATGGGGGCTACCCTTG
This sequence comes from Batillaria attramentaria, assembly GCA_018292915.2. Lineage (NCBI taxonomy): Eukaryota > Metazoa > Mollusca > Gastropoda > Batillariidae > Batillaria > Batillaria attramentaria. The sequence continues at coordinate 656,536 of JACVVK020000246.1, forward strand.
AATGAAATTAGGTTGGTTAGTTATTTAGAGCTATACGCCGCGCAAGCAACAAAGACTATTTCGCGGCTAATCGAGGTCCTTCTCCGCCAGGCCATTAAAAATAAAAGAGGTACTCCTTAAAACAAGGTGTAAATGCATAATAAAAATTCTATCCGGTTTAAATGATATAAATAAGTTTCATCTCTTTGTAAATCCAAGACAAACTTAACACACAGAAGTCAAGGAAAGTCCATATTGTTTGAAGTGTCTATACGTTTTAAAATAGATCCGACTGCCTTAACAAACTGAAGATAATAATAATAATAATAATACATGTAATAATGCTGTCAGGGAGGACTTCCCGTAACAACACCTTCAATGAATTAGCACAGTAACGTTTGTCACGTATGTCGGCGAGATCCCCGCACAAGCTTAGAAGTTTAAAGAAACATATATACACTGTACCATGCACATGCCCCAAAACAGCCAAACTTGTGGATGACCACAATCATTGTTTTGAAGTTACGGTCGAAGCATCAAATCGGGCTCACATGCTCAGCGCTGACATGCCCGTTTCAGTTGCTCTTTCTCAGCGCTTCTCCCTTTACAAACGTATTCCCCATCCTTAAGAAAACTTTCTCGAGACAATGTGCCGCAGGTGGCTTGATTTGATGAACACACTTCAACCTTTCCTGTCACTTTTGTTAATTAGAAAACGAAATGGTTGCATTATGATTTATTTTTATTTGGCCTTCATGAGTACATATATAGCTTAGCTGACGGATTCGACAATTTACCGCTGACGAGATAAACCACTCGATGTTTCATTTTTGTCGTAGCTACTGAGCCTCCAGCGAACTTGCCGTTGCTACACTACCTTAAAAAGAAAACGAATGGAAACAGTATTATCATGAATGAACAGAAGATCAGTCAGAGCCGGGGAGAGAGAGAGAGAGAGGTCTGTGGGGGTGGGGGTGGGGGTCTCGGTAAGCTCATTCCGTACCGTTTAACAAAGAAAAGCCCCCATTTCAAAAGACTGACCTCACCTTCACACCTCACCTTGTGTAAGGCCTGTTTGATCTTAGCATTGAAAAGCCACTTTCTCCGCTTTTTCGCCTTCACAACCTTTGAGACAGTGATGGATACGCCTACAAAAGGCACCCCATACAATCGAGTAAGACTGAGGGAGCGCTCTATATAACCCGCTAACTCGCCATAATCTCTTGATCCACCCCCCTATTCTGACACAAATCCCACCTCAGTATTGCCGGATTCTCTGCCCCTGACCGCCGGAGTGCTGCCCCTTTGCCCACAAAAGGTTCGGCGATCGACATCGTATTGTCTGATAATCTCCCCTTTTTCCTTCACCACTTTAACTCCCGTTCAATATAGATGCAATAATGCCCGCTTGCCACTTATTAAAGTAAGCGGCTGCATATTTTTGCTCTCTCGCAGCAAGGAGCCGTATGTATATATAAGTATCGTTTGAAGCATGTGCCCCAACAGTAGCGGTGCGAACCGGTATGTATGCTGAATACGATAATCCAGTGAAGTGAGCGTTTAACAGCACTGGCAGTGCAGACATGCCTGTTAAGAAGAACACGGGCAGAAAAGAACAAAGCAGTAAGTGAAATGTTTCCTTTGAATTTGCGCGAATAATTATTACCGTTGCAGCATTGGTACCTTAATTCACATGTTTACCTACTCCCGCCTGGGGCCAAATATTTGTGCTGACCTTTGTCTCGTCACCCCGTCTTTGATATCACCCATATGAGCCGATTCATGGAATTGGGTAAAGAGCCTATACAATACGCATTATTACTATTATTATTATTGTTATCATGTGCTGGAACAAAGACGTTAAACCTTTTAGACACTCACCCACCCTCCTCAGATATCTACCTTTTTGTCGTTGTGTTGGTTATTTTTGCTAGAGGTATGTGTTCATGATTTCTGTTTTTAAAACATAAACAATAAAACTAGGATTTAATTTCTGGGACCTCTCTCTTTTTCTCTGTCTCCGTTTGTCTGACTGCCTGTGTGTCTGCCTGCTATGCTTAGACAAAAAATATGCCGATATGCACCCAAATGAGGTGCCCATGCGCTGCTTTGGGGCATTAGGATGCGAGTGTGCTTGAGGGCACGCTGTGTGTGTGTGTGTGTGTGTGTGTGTGTGTGTGTGTGTGTGTGTGTGTGTGTGTGTGTGTGTGTGTGTGTGTGTGTGTGTGTGTGTGTTCGCTGTTATTTGGCTCTGCATATACTTTCACTGCAAGCGGACGTCGCGTCAGTGACGAGGCACCGTGGTAACCAGATTATGTCCATAATTATCGAAGCGTTCTCTTTTGCACGGTACTGTGTCTTCAATAAGAGAAGAAAGCCCTGTTGATGTTTACGCGCGCGATAGTCTGTAGGTGAACCACTAGTTTGGGTAACCCACGAGTGATCGGGGAAGTCACATCCTGGGTTAGGGATCCAAGCAAACAAACTTTTTGGTGGCTTCATCTTTTGCTTGGTGGCTAAGCACATGAAAACTTCAGGCTAATGTAAGAAAAATGGCAGCGTACCTAAGCTGTACGATGATGTTTACTAGCTGAGCTTGGTTGAAGTTAGAATGGGATCCTCTATGGCGCACGACGAACTTCACCTCGCAGTGTTAGCCGGCGGCGTTGGACATTTTCCACTGAGACACGCACGCACTGTAGCTTGCAAGGGTAAAGTGTATATTTTCATGGAGCGTTATTCAGCGTCAATTGTGTCCTATCATTACGTAAAATATTGGTCCAGTCACCACAGAAATGTTAATGTGTTGATTTTTTTTCCTATGGTTGGATCCATGACTCTCGATTACAGGAGAGGGACATCATGACTAGTGAACCACAGGCTGTAAAACACACACACACACACACACACACACACACACACACACACACACACACACACACACACACACACAAAACTGACAGTGTTACTTTATAAACACCGCAAGCACCCAGACGTGCCAAGCCAAGAGAAACCATCAACAACAACAAAAATACCGACAAGAGCCCATCAATTTTTATAAACTCAGTAAAGCTTCGGCAGCCCAGAAGCGACAACACAATTTATCTTTTTCTGTTTCATACTGCTACTGACTGGAAACCGCATTGTATTATTTATAAACCTTAGCCCACTCACAATGCTGTATGATCTAAACGTTTGAACATGATTCTGGGCTGAAAGTGTATAATAAAGGTGGTGCCAGACAAGGCCTAGGTCAGGACAAGACGCGACAACACGAAAAGTGAATGAATGAAAAACAATAAATAAACGAATAAACGAACTAAATTAAAAAAAAATTAAGTCTTCCTTTTTTACTACTTGAACAGGTTCCTGGGTTTGAACATGTGGAAGTGACATTGTCTTCGCATGAAAACATATCTATCCCCTTTAGGTATCTGCCCAAATCACCGTTACAGCGTATACCTAGCGATGGAAGGGGTGGACGTTATTCATTCATGTGCACACGTCATGTTCAACCAGGCTCATTGGTTTTTGGACCCAGAAGGCTGGGCATGGGGGGGATTTTGTCCTGCAACGTAGCGTGAAAACCCAGAAAGAGATCTGAAAACACGGGATTACCACGCCAGCTGTTATAAGCCGGACATTTCGCGGTGTGAAGGGCCACTTCGCTTCTGTTTTGTGTGCTTGGTATTTATCGCTGGCCAAATATTTCGCCGATAGTACCTGGGTGTAAAGGTTGTGAAGTAGTGTGTTTGTGGTACTTGTGGAGGTTTACTGAGTGTCGTGGAAGGTGTCTTCTGTTGCCAGTGTGCTAAGCTTAAGGTTAGTACTGTGCACAACGTTTAGTTTAACGTAGTAATTTGTTTTTCATTTATGCAGGGAAGCACACGCGCGCACACACACACAGAGACACACACACAGAGAAGAAGAAGAGTGGTGCGTGGGTGTCTGGGAGTTTAACGGCCATAAGGGTGATATCAAGGACGGGGCAACGAGAAAAAAGACCAGCACAGATATTTGGCCCCAGCCGGGATTCGAACTCACGATCCGAGCATTGAAAGAAGAAGAAGAAAAAGAAGAGAGAGAGAGAGAGAGAGAGAGAGAGAGAGAGAGTAGCCTTTAAGCTTAAACTGAGTCAGTAGTGGTTGTTCTTCTTCTGAACAGGAATTCCACAGCGTCGACGGCAGAAAGTACTTCCCACTACTTTTCATTACATTAGCTGGCTTGAGAATTCCAATACATGACAAATGGCAATTGCAGTCGACTATACTCTTTAAAGAAGGCACGACTAGGCAGAGGCTTGACTGGCCTGCTCCCTACATGAATCGTCGCCAGTTGAATTCCCGTCCGAGATGCCAGGGTGATGCGTATCCTACTTAAAATCACGCTAACGAAACTACAGTCGAACACGCTTAAGTCGAATTCCGGTGCCAGTGACTGGTATGACTTATCAGATGCAAAAGTTGTAGATTTTGTTCGACATAACCGAAGTTTGACTTATCCGTTTTTGAGTACCTGTTCGACTTGTCCGTGGAAAATTTAGTCATACAAAGAACAAGTTTGGTGGGGAAACATTTTTGCTTCGACATATCCGAAGTTCGACTAAAACCTGTTTGACTTACGCGTATGGGCCTGTTTAAAATATTTTGTTATAAAGCTCACCATCTTCTTTACGCCTGCAGATATGTCCTGGGTGACCTACAACAGCCCCCTCTGGCAGAAGGACAGCGTACCGGAAACTGTAAGCCCCCTCCCTTCCCCCCGCGAGTTGAAGGTCATGGAGAAGAAGTTTGTGAACGACGCCGTTCGCACGGAAGTGTACAGCAGGGCGCGGAAAATCCCCATCATCCCGCCCTATGACGCTCTCAAGGACAAGTATGCCAGCGCTTACTTCCAGTCACCCATGGTCAAGGCCATGATGGAACGCAACGAGAGGCTGCAGGTAAGGTCAGACAGTCTTGGGTCAAGGCCACATGAGACTTTTATCCTTTTAGTTAAAATTGCTCGAAGGTCATTTGAGGGTGAATGTATTTGATAGATATTTGGCAGTGTTTTGGTTGAAACGTGTGAAAACGTTTAGTTCAAGGTTATTTGAGACTTGCAGTTGGTTTGATGGTTTTAATGTTGGTTGAAGCTTTTGAAGCTTTTTGAAAATGAGAAAGTCTGACGTCACATTCACTCGAGTTTTGATTTCAAGTAATTTAAATAACTAGTTTTTAAAAAAAATCTGAAAAGCGAGGTGTACAGGTTTTTCGTATAAATAAATTTCTATCGACGACCGTTGGCCTTTTGTTGACCACGTGAATGTAGTTTAGTGCAATATTTCAAGCGGGGCATCGCTATTTTCGTAAATCGTTGGTAAGGTGACACCTTTCGTTTTAATTCCCAGGAACTGAACAGAGAGCGAACCCTCAACAAACTGAGTACACGAAGACGGTGCAAGGCGACGCCATCACCCGAGGAACTCAGGGCGCGACGTCAGCAATTCGTCAATGACGCAGTCTTCACCGAGCGGACACGCAACAAGTATCATGACATCATCCCGCCCTATGACGCACACAATGACGCGCACTGCAGGGGCTATTTCGGCAAGAAGGACATTCAAAGGTTACTCAGGGTCACGTGTTCACCAAGGCATTGAACCCACAGACGTAAAGAGATAGACGCACCGCCGCACGCTGCCACCGCTGCTTGCGAGTGTCGCTATCGCGGCCATCTTGTGAATACCAGAACTCAGATGCTCTGTGTACAGGACGCCTCGTTCGAAATACAAAGTTCTTTAGAAAGACGCCATCAGAAATGTGACGTAAGATAAAGCGGACCAATGCTATGCGCGCTATGTAAACAGCTGATAGCGTCTGGCCAATGCTATGCGCGCTATGTCAACAGCTGGCACTTCCAGGTACTCGCAACATGGCGCGCGGCGGCGTCACACTTCCCGGCAGCACCGCAGGGGATCTATCTCTATACGTCGATGATTGAACCTCGGAAGGGATAGAGATGTCTTCCCACAGACCAAAACCGAGGGATCAAGCATTGTCAACCTACAATCAAAGGCTTTGTCCGGCGAGCTGTTAAACAAACTCTTTCGGGTATATGCTCTTCAGATTATACGGTGCAAGGGGGGAATCCGGATTACAGCGTGAGGTGGATATTACTGAAAGTACACTTTCGCATTAGTAAGACTTAGTTGGGCTTCGTACGGAGAACTTCGCTGAGCAGCGTAACCCACTTGCATGTAAATTAGGCACGTTACGGGTACCATTAGCTAATCGCAGCGCGTAAGCAGCTCGCGGCCTCTGCCGTGTGAGCCTAATTTACATGTAAATGGGTTACGCTGCTCAACGAAGTCCTCCGTACGAAATCCTACTAAGTCTCATTATTATGCAAGACTGTCTGAAGACTCGGTCCCGTGTCCGCAGCTTTATGATACTGAGAAGACATTTAACCCATCATACCGGGAGTATACACAAAGCGGCCTTAATTTAAATCTTGTGGAACGCATCGGCTGTGAAGTGAAAGTCAAGTTCCATGCTCCACACATCCGTCCGTACGGATCCTCTGAGCCACCGGGAGTACAGACTGACACCTGACGGATATGGACATTCTTTGTTAGCGCGAACTGTGAAGTTGTGCAAGTGCACTTTTACAAACTTTTGTGGATTTCGAAATGAGCTTTGGAATGATGAGGAAATTGGGTTGTTCCGGATTCATGTCTATTAGAGTATACATATTCAAACCACTACCCGCCCCCCCCCCCCCCCCCCCCCCCCCCCCCCCCCCCCACACACACACACACCATCTTTTTTGTAGAACCCACACAAATCGACAACTAATCACCCATTCAAAAATTAACTTTTTGTTTTTTCTCTAGACTAATGTCTTGACCCATCCCTTTGTTCTTCCTTCCCAAAAGCCCCTCCTCCCCCGCCCCCCTTCTCCACCACTCTCTCAGTTTTTCAGTTTTCACTGGTCTCACGGGGAGCCGGGGTGGCCGAAAGGTAGAGCGTTGGACTTCTACTTCAGCCGTTATAGAAGGATTTTTTCCTTCCTATCTTCGCTTCCTTTTTAATTTAATTTTCCTTTTGGGTTTCTTTGTCCTAGCCTGGGTTAGGCCCGAAGTCGTGGGTTAAATTAACCTCGACTTTTACGTACGGGCCCTGGAGCCGGGATGGCCGAATGGTAGAGCGCTGGACTTCCAATGCTCGGGTCGTGAGTTCGTATCCCGGCTGTGGCCAAATATTTGTGCTGGCTTTTATATCGTTGCCCCGTCTTTGACATCACCCGTATGTGGTGGAAAAGGACGTTAAACCCCCAAACCCCCACCCCACCCACCCACCCTTTCATTGGTCTCGCCAAGTTGAGTTTCCCGTCTACCAACACAACTCCATGATCCACCGACGCTACCACGACTGTTCGTGTTTCACATTTGTGGCAACATTGTTACTAAGCCCTCTGTGAGGGAAAGGAAGGCGGAATTTGACGTTCCTGATTGTCGAGTTGGTCAGCAACAACTTCCTATTTTTCTTACTCTGTTTGGTTTCTCTTTCTCTATTCGTGTGAACTGACAGTTTTAGTCAAACCAGTCAGCTGTACAGATTTTCACAATTTTACAATGCTGTTTTTTGTTTGTTGTTTACCTTTAATGCAGGGGATTTTTCGCAGGGCTTAGTCCTGAACTGTATCGGCTTAATTTTCTTTGAGTGTTTTCGCTTTTTTTTTTTTTTTTTTTTTTAAAGTCATACGCAAAACAAAACAGCCTGTGATATCTGGTGTACCGACAAGTACTCAGAACAGTTTCCATGTTGTGGAATTCATATTATCGTGCGTTTAACTCCTGTCTATTGATTTTAATCAGAGTTTCAGCCATCGGTGTCTTTCACTTTCAGTAGTAAATATCAGTTTGAGAATCAAGTCATAAGTGAGCACACTGTCGTCTTTTGTTATGACGTACTTATTGTTGTCAGACATGCACACACACACACACACACACACACACACACACACACACACACACACACACACACACACACACACACACACACACACACACACAGAGTCAGTGCACGCACGCACGCACATAAAAACAGTTCAGTTTGCCTCCAGGGCCCGTATGTAAAACTCGAGGTTAATTTAACCCACGGCTACGGGCCTAACCCAGACTAGGACAAAAGAAACCCCAAAACAAAATTTAATAATAATAAAAAAAAAGCGAAGAAAGGTAGGAAACTGAAATCCTTCCCTAACGTCTTAGGCACCATAGTGGAATCTACCCGTCCCTGGTTAAACAAAAAAAACAACAGAAAATTTAACCATAGTGCTAGTTTAGTTCGAGGTTAGACTCTAACCCTGGGCTAAAATCCCTAACCTCGACTTTTACATTGGGGCCCAGTACACTAACTTACTTACGGGACGTGGATGACTGATCAGACTAATTATATGTACGTAGTGCGGTCAGGAAAAAAAAACAAAACAAAAAAAAAACAACCAAAACAACAACAACAACAACAACAACAAACTCCTTTGGTAAATCACGTAAACTTCACAACTGCTCCAACGTGCTTGTCACTGTCCAAGTTGAGACCGTGGACCTCAACCTCAATGACAGTGGGGGAGCCGGGGTGATCGAATGGTAGAGCGTTGGACTTCTAATGCTCGGGTCGTGAGTTCGTTCCCGGCTGGGGCCAAATATTTGTGCTGGCTTTTTCATCGTTGCCCCGTCTTTGATATCACCCTATGTGGTGGAAAAGGACGTTAAACTCCCAAACACCCACCCACCCAACGACAGTGGTGTATTTCTACGCCTACGGTAAGCACTAAGCACGACAGCCATTTACGCGAGAGGCAAGGGAAGCAACCATTTCAACTGGTAGCGCGAGGGAGCCACTGTGTAATTGTTTCCCTTGTCTGCGGTTATGGAGTATAAGTGCGTTCGCTGCGCCATACACGGCATCGATGACGCACGTTTTCTTGCGTCATTGTCAGAGTTGCACTTGCAAAATCGTCTCTACGGGACGTGCGTTTGTAACACGGAGGCTTGCCTATGAACGTGGAAAATTTACCCCCGTCCTATGTTGTTTCCATTACATAAACAAAAACCGCAAACACTGACACACACACACACACACACACACACACACACTCTCTCTCTCTCTCTCTTTCTCTCACGGGGAGCCGGGGCACTTAGTCCACATGATAACAGATTTGCAGCGCCGCGGGTACCGGCAGCTATATCTCTCCTCGATTATAAAATTTTGTAGTTTTGAAAATTTATGCTGTGGTTTCACCGAGCCTGACAACAAATATTAAACCAGTACAATGTGACTGAGTTTGTGTCCCCTCTCAGGCCTACGTGCGTCATTGCACCTGACTGGGTTAAAACGTAACCCTCTCCTTGGTCTGATCATGGCAGTCCAAAGGCGCATAATCCGTGTTACCCAATAGGCCATAAATCTGTGCACCCAACAGGTTAACGCCACGAACAATAATGTCAAAACGAGACACGCACACTCAACTCTGACCTCAAGCAGAGGGTACACACTTTCGGCAGGCGACAACTTCCAAACGAAACGCTCTCGTTCATTGGCCGGAACTGTTCCGGTGCACAGTTCTGGCCCAATGAAGCGACGTGTGAGAAACTACACTTAGCAACCCCAGCGCATGGCGACGACGCGGCGGGCTGTAGCGAAGTGACTGCCGTGCACGAGACGATCTTGAACCAAGAAGCGGCAGATAAGCCAGAATAACACACGGGACAGCGGGCAAACAATAGAAACAGGGACACAGCAGCCAGCAATAGCTTTACCACCGACAGGTAAGCACGTTTTATTTACGATCTTAGTCATAATTTCTCATTGATGTAGTCGTTCAGGGGCGCTACTGCCGGGCCCTCTGTGACTAAAGTTTCTTGTAAGTTAGTTACTTTCCATAGCGAGTGTTAGAGCTGTTGTGTTGGTACTAGCAATGCTTTCTCATCTTGCGTGCCAAGTCATAATTTGTCAGCGTTATGTAGTCATTCAGGAGTGCAGTCGGGTCCTCTATGACTATAAGTTTTTCTTAGGTTAGCTACTTTGCGAGCAAGCGCTTGAGCTGTTTTGTTGGCACGAACAATTTCTCTTCTTGCATGCAAAGTCAGTTATTAACGTTCATAGTCGTTTTACGGGTGCTATAAGCCCCCCCCCTCCCTTTCAAGTCAGTTTACTTTGCGAGTGAGCGCTTGATACGTTTTGATGGCTCGAACAATGATTCCTCTTTCCTCTTTGGAGAGGGAAAAGTGAGACAGTTTCGTGCACTACACTGATTTCTCTCTCCGTGCGTGTTCATACTTTGGAAAGGGGGAAAAAAATGAGACAGTTATATGCACTTGGTGAAGGAGTTTATCACTCAAAGAAGGTGTAAGACCGTTTATACTTTCAGTTCCAGCTATCGAACCTTTACGTCCTAGGGCAGCCTGTTCTGCAAGGAACGGAGCAAGCTCTACCTTAGAACAACTCAGACCTCATGAATTGTTTAAAGAACTGTCGGCACCTGACCGTGTCGATAATCAAGACTGTGGTCCAGAGTCCAGACCGCCCGTAAATGTCGTCACGCACTAGACTTGCTTTCAAGACCAACAGAGCAAAAGGGTGTTCGGTCGTCGCTTGACCCGGCTTTTGTTGGCGTGTGCTGTACTCAGTGTTACGAAGGCCCGGTGTTGATATAATTATTGTTGCCTGTTTGTGTTAGTCGCGGCCTGGGCCGGCGGTTGTGTCATTATTTTGTGTGTACATTCGGTCGGTAGCTGTGACACGGTAGGTAGATAGAACCGGTTTGAAAACTTTGTGTGTGTGTGTGTGTGTGTGTGTGTGTGTGTGTGTGTGTGTGTGTGTGTACGCGTGCGTGCGTGCGTGTAATATGTGTGTGTGTGTGTGTGTGTGTGTGTGTGTGTGTGTGTGTGTGTGTGTGTGTGTGTGTGTGTGTGTGTGTGAGATATGGTGTGTGTGTGTGTGTGTGTGTGAGATATGGTGTGTGTGTGTGTAACGTCTGTGTATAGAGAACCACACACAATCAGCAACACAGTCAACAAACGACGGTATCCGAAGAATAGTTATTTAACACATTTCCTACCGTGCACCAGCATCATACGTTTTTTTGCTCTTTTTACGGTGTTTGCCCTGTGTGCGAAGATCAAGCAAGATTAACGTTTCCTTGACGGCTGTTACTGCGGCAGACATGAGTATAATCAAAGTGCAACACTCCCACTAAGCCAAATTTAAATCCCTGCAGACATGACTTAATTATTATGATTTTTTTTTTTTTTTTTTGGCTGAGAGGCCACTGGTGAACAATCCCAGACTTACTTAGCAGGAATTAAGTTAATGGTGAGGCACACGTGTGAACCCCACTACGGTAAATGGGGAAAACACACCCACACACACACACACACACGCGCGCGCGCGCACACACACACACACACACACACACACACACACACACACACACACACACACACACACACACACACACACACACACACACACACACACACAGACGTATGCACGCACGCACGGCGCACACACACACACACACACACACACACACACACAGAGACGTATGCACGCACGCACGGCGCACACAACCAAACACACACACACACACACACACACACACACACACACACACACACACACACACACACACACACACACACACACACACACACACACACCTCACAAAAAGACCATTAACCTCCCCTGTGCCTCACTACAAGGGACAGTATATAAAGTGGGTTGACTTAGCAATCAGCGATACTATCCGTCGGCTAACTTTAGCAGTCAGCAATACAATACCCAAGCGAAGAATGGTAATTTCATGCTAAGGCTTTTCCCTACAGAGCCGCGGCTCAGTGTAAATTACAGCTGACAGTTCTGTCCGTGAACATGATTACAGTCAACACACACACAACCCCCCCCTAGGTAGGCTCATGTTGATGGTTAGCAAAACCTGGGAAGGAATTAGTTTGGACTATAGTCTTGAATGCAGTATCAATGCATGGGTCCTTGGCTGTATGTTTGGTTATACGGTCTTTCAAAACATGGAGTCCAACATTGAAAGGATAATTGAAAAGAGGGATTAGGGGATGAGAGGAGTGGTTTGAGTTGGGCGATGAATATGAGAACGAAAAATGAAAGCCGGGAAGAAAGAAAGAAAGGAAAATACCCAAAAACAAACTGCACCCCCCCCCCCCCCCACGCCAACCTCATCTTCACACCACATCTCCCCGAAACAAAAACAGAACAGAACAAAACAAAACCAACTAAACAAAAACAAAACAAAAACAAACCAGAAACATCAAAACAACAACAAACAAACAAAACCCCCAAACCGAACCAAACAACAACAACAACAACAACAACAAAAACAACCTAGTAACACAACAACAACGAAACCTTCCCAGAAGACATCATAGTTTGTGGTTGCTGTTTATATCGTTCAGCCCATATAAATTTAAACCCAGCCTTTCATGACAGATTTCGCCAACCATAGCCATAAAACCTTCATTACAAATCTTGAGCAAACGTCAGGTGAACTTAAAAAAAAAAAAAAAAAAAGTGGTTGGGGGACAATAAGGTTTAAGGTGACTTTCATTCCTGAACACGTCAGGCCGAGAGCAGGGTTTGACGCATCGTTTTGTCTGGCTAAATGAAATACATTGACGATAGCATAACCGAAGAGGTTGGCTGATTCATACATACATACCACTCAAGCCACAACAAATACACTGTTATCTGTCCCCAGCGTGGCTATCAAACCTCACGCAGAGTGCTTGAAGAAACAGCGCCCGAGTGTATGAAGTTGACTAACTTGTGATCAGGAAGTGTGGGGGGGGGGGGGGGAGGGAGGAAGGGGGGGGGGGCTACCCGTGGGTCCCAGTCACGGGGGAACAGCCGGCTGGTCTAGAGATACAGGAGTTAAAATTCGTATTTTCATTCGCTGAACTGCATTGCCGGTTAAAGCTTATCGATACAACAACAACAACAGCAACAGCAACAACAACAATAATAACAATAATAATAATAATAACAATAATAAGAAGAAGAAGAAGAAGAATTGCAAAATCAGAGAAATTCCGGACAGCTGGTTGGCTAATGACTCACGTGTAAATAGTCAACTCGTGCTCAATTCCTTTACCACCATACGCTAAAAGGGCAAAGGTACCGCTAAAGCGGCTTGTGCAAATTTTAATCGTCTTGATTCTTTGATAAATCTTGATATCGTCAACTTTTTGTACGATAACCGATATAATAATAATAATAATGGAGACGACGATAATGATGATAATGACGACGACAACGACAATGATGGTGACGCCTCTGATGCTATGACTTGATTCATCTAAACAGTTTTAAGAGGGAAAATTTCACGCATTAAAGCAAACACTTTTCTACATCGTTGGTTGAGTGTTGGACTCCCAGTGCTCGGGTCGTGAGTTCGAATCCCGGCTGGGGCCAAATACTTGTACAGGCCTCTTTCTCAAAGCCCCGTCTTTAATATCACCCACACGTGGTGCAAAAAGGACGTTAAACTCCCACACACTCATCCACCCACCCTTTCTGCATCGTTGTTGTATGCCAGATTCCCCGCCCCCCCCCCCTCCCCTTTCCGATCTAGTTCTGAGTTCTGAGTACATGTATTGAATTTAATTGTGGTATTATTTTTCGGTCCTGCCCATGAGCAATTTGGACAAAAGGGTCTTGAAAGCTAAAACCATGGAAGTGTATAAACTGTCCTAATGCGTGCCTTTGGCTATTTACACATCCTCATGCATACCAAACCTAAAGTCAGACAAGTCCCGGTTAACGACGTCGCTTACAACAAAAAGTTTGAACTGGAACAAACATGTCAGTCAATTTGAACAGTAATAAAACTATTCAAGCGAGCTATCAATCGATATGTATATGACGTATCTCCCGCTGTGTCGTTCTTGTGGGCAGGGCTACCTGACACTCTTTGACACAAAGTGTACCAAGTGCTTTCTGATAAATAGCCTTTGTTTGTCAGCGTCTCGGCCGAGTAAATGTACAATGTGTTTTAACGGCATACTGCGAACACGGACCCATGAATGCGTAGCCTATGTTTTGTCGTTCACTCAATGGTGAGGTTAAGAAGGATCCTATTTCAACATACGAAACCAGGCTCGAGTGAGAATCAATACATTGTATTGATATATGCCACTGTTGATGTACTTGTTCAGCTAACGCTTTGGGTTACATTGGGCTCGTGGCGAGACGCTACGTTTCTGTTTCATGTTACGGCAGTTTGGCGTTTGCATTCAACCTCCTTTACCTGAAATAGGATATTAACAAAACAAAACCAAAAAAACAGGGACGTCTTTGGTAATATGAGACACGCATTCAACTAGCAATAATCTCAGCAGTACTGCCATTTGGTAAAAAGGGTCTAACACAGGAGGCGGGGGCCCGCTTGATATCTGGGCACGCTGCGCTGTGGGTTTGCAGTCCGCGTTGAACTCATATTTCGGACAGGTCGTAGAGGTCACGTGAGCTCGATGGCAACAGTACATGTTTACAGAGCTCTAAAATAGGCTGGGAAGGACCTTGACCCAATAGTGGCAGAGTTTGCGCGGAACACTTGTTTGGACACTGTTTGAGTTGCTCATCATGATGTAGGCTTCTTTAAGTGATATTGCCCCCCCTCCCCCCCCCCCCACTCCATCTTATTCAGTATTTCTTGTCGGGAGTTACGCATACCACTGCCGTAGTTTATGCTGCCCCAGCCCTTCGCCAGTTCCAGTGGTGTTGCTCTAAGGTCATGGGGGAAGCCGGAGTGGCCGAATTGTAGAGCGTTGGACTTTCAATGCTCGGGTCGTGAGTTCGATTCCCACCCCCACCCACCCCTCGGTCATGGGTATGCACGGAGGGCTTGGAAGCTGGGCATTTTTATTTTGAATCATGATGAAGATGAAGATGATGGTGTGATGCCGCCATGGAGGTTTCATGACCGTTGCCATTTCTATCCCCCCATTCACCAGCAATGGCCGAACAAGAACCAAAGTCGCCGCGCAACCAGAAAGGTCGCCACAACAAGATCTACCGGACACCGCCCACCCCTCCTCCGGAGGTCCTGAGGACGAAGGAGAAGACGTTTGTCCTGGACTGTAACGCGACCAGCAGCATCTCTACGGATTACTCCAAGGCCAACCCCAAGCTCGGCCCGGTCGTTCCGCCCTACAACTCACAGAAGGATGTCCATGTCGACCAGTACTTCACCTTCCATGGCGTGCCCACAACGTTGAAACGCACGGGGCAGGTAAAAAGATTGGCGTGCTTTGAGTGTGATACTGATAGTAACACTTAATAATAATAATAATAATAATAATAGAATTTGCGTGCTTTGAGTGATAGTAATACTCAATGATGATGATGATGATAATAATAATTATGGTATTAATTGACGTGCTTTGAGTGATAGTAATACTCAATGATGATGATATGATGATGATGATAATAATAATTATGGTATTAATTGACGTGCTTTGAGTGATAAAAGTAATACTCAATAATAATAGTAATAATGGTGAAAATTTGTGTGCTTTGAGTGATATTGATAGTGATGATGATGATCACCATCATGATGATAATAATTGATGATGATAATAAAACAATGCTTAGGCATTTTCCCTAATGACTTGGTTCGAAGCACTATGTACGAGGTGACCCCAACACGCACGCTCACGTGAATCACTATGATGGGCTTGAACAGAAAACAATTTTCAGCAAATGACCCCAGAGAGAGAGAGAGAGAGAGAGAGAGAGAGAGAGAGAGAGAGAGAGAGAGATCAGTTCTTTTATCACTTTCTCTCTTTCTAAGACTCATTCTAACAGACGTCATGCCATAACCTGAGATTTCGCACCTAATTCCGAACCGAAAGCTTGCGTTTTACACCTTGCTGGTCGATAATTCTTTTGGCAGCCGCCTGCGTTCCCGGAAACCAAACCTCTTGCAGGATCGACCAGGCACACAACAGAGCTGAAAGATTAGGAAAAACGGAGCAACACATTGCTAAATCACCTCACGTTTTTCTTCAAAGAGCCGATATCGATCAGGGAAATGTTCACTCCGCCAGTGAACAACAGCCTTCATTGACCGACGTCATCACACACAACGGTTAACGGTGTGGTTGGCGCACAGCGATTTACCGTTCTACGCAGGACCGGAAGTGCATGGGAATAAAATACCGGCGGCGCTGAATAGGATCACAGTCTCTCTCTCTCTCTCTCTCTGTGGTCATTATTTTGTTGTAAACTGTTCGGATTTTAAGAAAATTCTTTCGACATTACTAGTCTTTCTGGGTTTTTTTTTCTTTCTTTATGTTTTTGGATGTAGAAACGGCAGAAACCTTTGTATGGTTAAATCTTTAACATTTGAAATATACAGTTCGTTCTTCCTTCGTCCATTCTCTTCCTCAGTGTCTCTGTCTCTGTCTCTCTCACACACGCGCGCGAGCACCCCCCCCCCCCCCTACACCACACACACACACACACACACACACACACACACACACACACACACACACACACACAATTGTCATATGTAGCCAGCATCTGATTTTTTTTTAAATTTCTGAATGCTATGGTCAGCTAACGAATTTCTACACGCATGACATTTTTTTTTCACCTTCTTCTCACACGAGCTCCATTTTCAAACACAACATTGTAGTTTCAGCAGGTTGAGCGCGAACGATTTGCACCGGACTGCCACCGTAACTTTATAAAATCCAACCTGACGTTAATCCGGCTTAGCGCGACTTAGATTAATACGATCAGCTACAGCAAAGGGCCGAAACATCATCACGATGTACGGATAAGTCGGTGTGTCATTCTCTCGATTGCACTCTGGCAGGCTGCTGGGCGAACATCATACACACTGACTTAAACGCGGCTTAAAAAATTAGGCTTAGCTGTGCCAGTACTACACACGCGTGCTAGGCGTGAAAATCGTAAGTAGGTCAGATTGACTGCATCGGCCGCTGACCTGTGCCGGCCAGCCCGCATCAGCCGTACATGCGTTTACAGTTGTAGGGTAATTAGGCTCAACACAGGGAGGTTAACCAAAATAGCTGATAGACTTGCGTTTTGGCTCATATCTTTGCAACGACGGCCCGAAATGGGCTCAGATTTTTCTCACATCTAAATGAGACTATATTCTTGTCACCATAATAAGCTTAGGTCGATCTGTGAGCTTAGACAAGTTGCGGAATGTATCTTTAAACAAATTAGGCTTTGAGCCAGTTCAAGGAATTGGGTAAAGCGCCAACACAATACACAGCTGTTGTTGTTTTTCTTCTTCTTCTTCTTATTGGGGCGGTCGGTGGTCTAGTGGTTAAGAGACTTGTCACCAATGCGAGAGGTCCAGAGTTCGTGTCCACTCGGGGCAAAGAATGTTTCCTTCTCATACGTGGCACCGTTCGGGCCGATCGTCGGGGGTTCTCTCCGGGTACTCCGGCTTCCTCCCCCTCTGCTTTGGAAATGTTCAGCCCACCAAATTTGAAACATAAATGCATTTCTAAATTCCGAAATTTAAATAGCTGAGCTGACCCTTCGCACCACGTGATTGTAATGTGTTTATGTCCAGTGTGTGTGAGAGAATGCGTGTGATTCACGTGAGCGTGCGTGTTGGGTTCAGTTCGCGGCGCTTTGAGCCGATTCACGAAATTGGGTAAAGCGCCTATACAATACTCATTACTATTATTATTGTTATTACGTTAAGCCCTAAATAACTAACTAACTCTTATTGCAGTTATCATTGTCATCTGACACCGGTTTTTGTGTGTGTATTTTTCAGAACGAAGGTGGCTGTTCCATCGAAGGGCCTGTAATGGACGCTTTCCACACTCGGGGCGCAGGGTACCAGTATCTCTCACTTCGCAACCGGTCAGGAGCTGGTATGTTGGAAAAAAAAAAGAAAAAAAAAAAAGAGGAAAAAAAAAAGCTTAACTCTTAATAGTGCATGCAAAAATCGCATTTTCTTTTTTGAAATCTACAGATCACTAGAAGCCACTTGAAGCCACTATTCCGCAATCTGCAGCGGTCTCGCGACTAGCAGGAAGGCCCACGCCTTGCGTAGTAGTGGCTTGAAGTGGCTCCTACTGGTGTGCAGTGGTTTCTTCTTTTTAATAAGTCTTATCATATAGTTGGCAGGAGGTGGTCGGGTTCGTGCTCTTAAGAGATTATTGTAGAGCTGCAGCCACTCACCAAAACGTTTAGCAATCGAAACAGAAATCCATATACTGCATCAGTGTATGGGTGGATGGGTGGGTGTTTGGGAGTTTAACGTCCTTTTTTCCCACCACATACGGGTGGTATCAAAGACGGGGCAACGAGAAAAAAGGCCAGCACAAATGTTTGGCCCCAGCCGGCGGGATTCGAACTCACGACCCGAGCATTGAGAGTCCAACGCTCTACCATTCGGCCACCCCGGCTCCCCGCATCAGTGTATGTCTATGATCGACAAGTGCTTAGTCAGAACGTCTTAGCGCAGTTTCCAAAAATTGTACATTACGGGACGAAAACGTGTTTGATCGAAACGGGCATAGCAGTACCTTTGAAACGTATTTGGGCTAAAAATCTTTGGGCAAAGAAACGTGACAAGCCTGTGTCTTGCTTACTTGCATCTCCAGCAAGAACGTTAGGTGAACAGCATTTAGACAAAAGTGGGGCAGGTGGGTGTGTGTGTGTTTGGGAGATTAACGTCCTTTTCCACGACGTATGTGTGATATTACAGACGGGTTAACGAGAAAAAGGCCGACACAAAGTTGGGACACTGGCCGAAACATATCAGGGCGATATTTTGGCGAAATTTCCTGTGACCTTTTGAATGACTTCTTTTGTTATTCATTCGTGCAGGCTGCTTCCATGGCATGGCTTGGGTCAGTGGGTGAAGAACTATAGGCAACAGTTTCAGTTTGGACTGGGGTGGGAGTAGGGGTAGGGGAGGGACATTTTACACACAAAAACATGTGTGATGTGTGTGGGGAATAGGGTGCGCGTCGGAATTAGCCGCTGCGCTACTGAACGGCCGTCACCAATGTCATGACGATGAAGCGTGGGTTCGAGCCCAGGTCGAGCTTGTGATATGTGATACCAATTTTTCCTGGCTACCGGGCTGCTCATCGGGGGTTTCTCTCCGGGTTATCCGGCTTTCCTCCCCGAGCAAAATTGTAAAAAAAAAAATAAAAAAGTAGGATAGATATTGGGTGGCGCTGCACCGCGGCGACGCGCGTCCCCCGGGGGAAGCAGCCCGAATTTCCCGAAAGGGATAATAAAGTAGTAACAAAAAAAAAAAAAAAAAAAAAAAGACATTTGGGCGAAATGTTCCTTTAACCTTGTCCATACTAATGACTGCTATTGTGATTCATCTGTGCAGGCCACTCGCACGACACAGTGGACGGACACGCCCAGTTTATGGAGGGGGTCAAGCCAACGACGGGTTACAACGGACGTTACGGGTTCCGACGAAACACCCCGTGGCTTAGGAAGAACCCGTCCCCATTCGTACCCAACAGTATCACACCCACTTTTTGAACAATGCCGGGACAACGTGACATTTCAAAATTTCGTCTTAGAACCGAAGATGTGAAAATCGTCATAGGAATTGAAACATCGTGAACTCAGCAGTGACCCGCTTCTGTTTAGGCTGGTCATGAATTATTTTGATGGTAGACTGCAGGGCCCGTATGTAAAACTCGAGGTTAATTTAACCCACGGCTGCGGGCCTAACCCAGACTAGGACAAAAGAAACCCCAAAACAAAACTAAATAAAAAAGGAAGCGAAGAAAGAAAGACAAAAACCCTTCTGTAACGGCATAGGCACCTTGCTGGAGTGGACCCGCTTCCTGATTCAAAACAAAAAAACAACAACAGAAAATTCAACCCTAGAGCTAGTTTAGTTCGAGATTAGACTCTAACCCGGGGCTAAATTCCCTAACCCCGACTTTTACACGCGGGCCCTGATGCTGTTCTGAAGACTGATCTTTGGAGAAGAGCGTCACTGTTGTGGTTCTTTCCCCTTGGTTTTAAAATAAATCTGTTAAAACAGTACCAACTTACTGACCGCTTAAAAGTGTAAGGGAGACTACTCTAGTCTCTCTTGTTTAAGACTGTAGTCTAGATACGAGTGAAGACAGACATTGTGACTATAGCAATATCATACCAATATCAAAACTAGTGCCACTGTGCAAATGGGTTCCTTCAATTTATGCATGAAGGGGACTGATATCTTCTATAGTTAACTCCCAATACCGGGGTCCTGCATTCAGAAACTACAGAACCAGTGCTTTAGAAACTTTACTTACAAACAAGCTTGTCAAACAATTTAGTATTTGTATTTGTATACGACTTTATTAGTAACCATAATGATTTATAGAAATGTGGAGACATTGTACACATTTAATACAGCGGCGAGTGTCGCATTGACAGCGGTTTTGAAACGTTCAACGGCCCACTGCCTTAAATTTGAGGAGGAAGAGAAGTGAACTTTTGCCCATCATTCACGTAGCTACAGTATTAACTCTTTGACGACGAAGCACAATTTCTAACACGCGATTTCCTATAGGAAATCGCGTGTTAGAAATTGTGCTTCGTCGTCAAAGAGTTAATGTCCCTTGAATCACCTCTTTCATGTGTAAGGTTGTGATGACTGTGACCAATTTCTCCTACGTCACATGTTAATTTTTTTTCTTATTGTGTTTTTTTGTGTGGTAAACTTCAGTAAATGTTCAACATCTTTTTAGCTTTTTTACTGCAATATACTATTTTTTTGGTCTCATATTTCATCGCTTTGATCAGTATTATTTGGATGGATGAATGACACTAGACTTAGCGCGTATATCACATTGTCCTACTAGTCTATATCATGACTATAATAAAATTGAATTATGCATGCTATATCCAGAAGAATCTGTGATGTACTTCACCTGTTATTATCCTATAATTATGGTGACGGCAACACGTGTTTATCTCTCTCTCTCTCTCTCTCTCTCTCTCACCCCCCCTCTCTCTCTCTCTCTCTCTCTCCCCCCCCCCCTCTCTCTCTCTCACCCTCTCTCTCTGGGTCATAGGTCCACGAACAATATCTGAACCATGCTAAATTACTCGTTATCAGATGGCACTATTACATGTTACCTTTTTACAAGTTATGTTGTATACTACAATTTCAAACACCATGCTATCTACTTCTTCACCTATTTTCCGATGTGTTTCCTTTGAATTTCTTGCGCTTCTTTGTATCTTTGCATGTTTTTTTTGTTTTTGTTTTTTCTACTTTCTTATTAGATTACTCCCTTTGTGCCTGGTATACTTTTTTTTTGTAATGTTAGCCTTTATTTTTTTAGTGTTCGTAGATTAGCAGGACAGCTTGTAAGATAGGCAGACCATGCCTACAAGTCTTTATCCTGAAATAAACGTTTCAGTCAGTCAGTCAGTCAGTCTCTCTCTCTCTCTCACCCTCTCTCTCTCTCACCCTCTCTCACTCTCTCTCGTTTTTCGTTGATTATTGGGCATTGCCCTGCTGTTACGTCACCGTGCAAAACAGCGCGAACTGTGATTCTAAGATTAAAAACAAATTCGTTGTTATCATGTAGAATATTTCTTGCACGTTTTGTCAGATGTCCATACTTTAACTGTTATTGTTTCAATTGGGTTTTTCAAGTACAGGTTATTTATCATCCGTTTTCAGTATTATATCATAATTTTGTGTATGTTTTTCCACAAAGCTCAACACACGGCCTCAGTATGCTCACTTTAAAAATGAACGCGCCAAAATATTTAAATAAAGTGGCTGTAAATTTAATTCCTATTTGTGTTTATGTTAATGTATCGAGATCTGCATAAATTTCCATATTGCAAATCCAGATTTTTTTCAAAGTACACATAATTTGGAGTGTGTGTGTGTGTGTGTGTGTGTGTGTGTGTGTGTGTGTGTGTGTGTGTGTGAGAGGGTGGGTGGGTGTTTGGGGGTTTAACGTCCTCTTCCACCACGTGCGGGTGATAATCTAAGACGGGGCAACGATGAAAAAGCCAGCACAAGTACTTGGCCCCAGCCGAGATTCGAACTCACGACCCCGAGCATTGGAAGTCCAACGCTCTACAATTCGGCTACGTAAGAGCGAGAGAGAGAGAGAGAGAGTCAGGGCTTAACGCCGCGCAAGCAACAAGGGCTAATTTGCGGCTGAGAGAGAGAGAGAGAGAGAGAGTGTGTGTGTGTGTGTGTGTGTGTGTGTGTGTGTGTAGAATTCTTTGTTAGGTCGGTTGTTCTGGAAACAGAAGAAAACTGCCTAGAAGAAGAGATGCTTAAACTTTCGATTTGCGGTTTCTGATGACATCTTAAAACCGACAGCAAAAGCATTTCAAAAGAACTGAACAGATTGGAAAATTTTCGATCTGCCGAAATGTGCCCCCATTAAAAAAAAAAAAAAAAAAGTAAAACGAAACTTTCTCAGCGTATCAGGTTTTAGGAAATTCGTCCACCTGTTCGTTTTTCAGAAATGGTTCCTTTTTGACCGTCCCCCCCCCCCCCCCAACCCAATTAACCCCTCCTCTCACCACCCCACCCCACCCCTCCCTCTTTCCCCTTTCCTATTCCCCCTGTGACGTGTGCCCTAACCACACTTGCCTGAACAATATGGCGAGAAATGGAAAGACACGGGGGCTAGTTGTCCGGCTGTCAGGGGGGAGGCAACAGCTGCAAGGGGAATAACTCCAGTCCAATTTTGCAGAAACTGTCAGGAGTGGCGCGATCCCGCGAGGAGTGATCGATTTCCGAAACTTCATTACGGTCTCGGGCATCTCAAACAGTTGCCAGGTTCAATAACTCTGGATCGCAAACGCTTATCTCCCCATTGCCCGACAGCTGAAGGGTGAGTGATTTGTTTCCGGCGTTTTTGTGGTTAATCTCTCTCTTGTGTTTCTCCGCCCACCCACCAGTCCTCGACAGGGTTAAGAATTCAGCTGGACTGCTTCATTTAACCCATTTTGTGCCATTGACGTATTAAATCGTTAGAGATAAGGACTTATTAATTCCTCTGTACCCAACACGTGTTGATTTAGATTTATCGTCTATGTCATTCTTTGGCATTACGTAGAAAAAGAATAAGAAGAATAAGAGTAACATCAACAAACAATAACAAACAACAATACACAACAAGAAACAACAAAATACCAAAACAACGACAAAAGAAAACACAACAAACAACAACATGATACCAAAACAACAATAAAAGAAAACACAACATCATACAACAACAAACGACAACAAAATACCAAAACAACGACAAAAGAAAACACAACAACAAACAACAAAATGATACCAAAACAACAACAAAAGAAAACACAACACCACACAACAACAAAATACCAAAACAATGACAAAAGGAAACACAACAACAAACAACAACATGACACCAAAACAACGACAAAAGAAAACACAACATCACACAACCACAAACAACAACAAAATACCAACAACACAGTTCCCGATTAAAAACATTTGGGAAAGGGAAATAACTTATGAACTTTAAATGCCTCAATGAATTAAATTAGCACAGTGGAAGTTTTTCCTCCTTACATTAAAGGATTGACGCTTGCGAAATAAAAGTAGTTTTCATTAATTTTCATAAACTTTACAAAATTTCAATTCCAAGAATTGACGACTGTGATCTCCCTTACTGTTGTCCCTTTCAACACGGGGGAGCCGAGGTGGCCGAATGGTAGAGCGTTGGACTTGTAATGCTCGTGTCGTGAGTTCGTATCCCGGCTGGAGCCAAATTTGTGCTGCCTTTTTCATCGTTGCCCCGTCTTTGATATCACCCGTACTATGATGTGGTGGAAAAGGATGTTAAATCCCCAAACACCCACCCACCCACCTCTTTCAACACGTTAGATCATCATCAGGTGGAATAAAGAGTGGCCGTTGGTCTAGTAGGTTGGTCCATTGCGCTCTCATTTCGTGAGGCGAGTTCGACCCACCACCCAAGACGGGAGTGAAAACTCGTACTTACTCCATACAGCTGCCTGTTTCCTCTTAGGGGTGTTCGGTTTTACCGGTTTTCCGGTTAAAATCGGTCCGACTTTCTCACGGTTCGGTAAACCGGTTTGGCCTTAAAAAAACCGGAAAACCGCGGTTTTTCTAACGGACATCACTCGTCGTTTTTCAGCCCGTTACAAAACACCCTCCTCCTCCCCCTCCTCCTTATCATCATCATGTTGTTGTTGTTGTTGTTGTTGGCTGAACAGGGAAACCGGGGTGGCCGAATAGTAGAGCGTTGGACTTCCAACTTTCGGGTCGTGAGTTCAAATCCCGGCTAGGGCCAAATATTTGTGCTGGCTTTTTCATCGTTGCCTCGTCTTTGATATCATCCGTATGTGGTGGAAAAGGACGTTAAACTCCCAAACACCCACCCACCTACCCTTGTTGGCTGAACATTTCCAACGCAGGGGTACAGGAAGCCGGAGTACTAGGAGACCCCCCTCCCTTCCCCCTTTCCATCTCTTGGGGGAAACGTTAGAAACAATAGATGACGTATACATAGCCGGTTAACCGGTTTTAAACCTCGTTTATCTATTGGAAAAACCGGTTAAAAACCGGTTTGAGAAATCGTACCGGTTCCACCCTCTATTTCCTCAGGCTGTGTAAACTGGACCTGTGTGTGTAAAGCCTGCTCTTAACTTAAATTAACTGGACACAACGCGCGAAACACACATGTGCACATCACAGTCGTTGCGCTCGGTGTGTCTACTAACTACAAAACTGAACACAGCTGTGCTCGGTGACGAACCGATTGAAGATGCACTTTCCGCCATGTTTGCACGCCGAGTGACGTAGTACAGCCAGTCAGAATCTGTTGTGGAAACCACAGTCACAGTTGTGGCTATTTGAAATCCAGTTAAGAGCCGTCTTAACTTGTCCCTCACAGTCAAGGATACATCGGATGTGGTCGACGTGACCTGGACTGAACAGTGTTCAGCAGGATTTTAGTTAGGTTGGCAGTCCATAAGGCGGAGTCTAATTACTCTTATACAGTTAATATAGGCGCTTTATATCAAATATCGGGGTCAAAAAGCGCCGCGAGCTATACCCAACACGCAAGCTCACGTGAATCAAACGCATTCTCTCACACACTGGACACAACACATTGCAAGCACGTGTTGCGAAGGGCCAGCTCAGCAACTCAAGTTTCGAAATTCTAGAACTGCATTTAGTTTTGACTTTTGTGGGCAGAAAATTTCCAAAGCGGGCGGCAGGGACGTCAATCCCCAATTAACCAATGAGGTGGAAGCAGCTTGACCCTTACCCTTTCCCCATTCTGGTTCCTTGGGGTGACGGAGCCAAAACCCCTACCCTCGGGGATTGTAGGCCAATTCCTCCCATGTTGGTTGAGTAAACGGCAATCATTGACTGGGAACAGGTGTCAGAATACTTAGCACACAAGCTGCGGACAATGGTGTCTGATGGCAGATCGTGGCAAACGCAATGGACGCTGTCTAGGGTAATCTACTAGCTCTGTTACTGTTTGTTATGGCTTTTTGGCCCCCCCCACCCCCCCCCCCCCCCCCCCACCCCCAGCTTAGTTTGTTTGTGAAATTAGCAAAAGCTTGGTGACATTTTGCGTAAGTATGGAATGTCCCCATGCAGCCGTGATCGTCTTCAGTCACTTCAGCTGTTTCAGCCAGTTGAGTGAGAGGAATTAGACGGCCGATGGATCAAGGAAACGAAGAAAGAAACAAAGACAGACAGAAAGAAAGAAAGTAAAAGGAAAGACAAGACGAGACGAGCCGAATGAAGACGACACGACACGAGACGAGACGAAACGAGAAGATGCGAGACGAGACGAGACGACACGAGACGAAAGAAGACGAGACGAGACGAGACGAGACGACACGACACGACACGAGACGAAACGAGAAGATGCGAGACGAGACGAGACGAGACGATACGACACGACACGACACGACACGACACGAAACGAGAAGATGCGAAACGAGGCGAGACGAGACGATACGATACGACACGACACGACACGACACGACACGAGACGAGACGAGACGAGACCAAACCAAACTACAACAAAACAAAACGATCAAAATCAGTGGACTAAGCAAATTACCTGCCAACAAACAATTTAAGCAAAGATCTGCCAAAATCAAACAACCAACCATGACTGCAAAACTGAGTGCTAAATTAATTCTGCGCCAATCTCGCAAATTAATTCGTGACATCAACACCCCGGCATCACGGTCTTGCCAATAAAGAGCGACAGAAGATTAACAGGAAAAATAAAGATTTGACAAAGAACTCCTTGCAGAAAGAAAAACACACCGAAATTGAGGAAAGTCAATTTTGTTGGTACTGAGACTTCTGTCCATCATACCGACATGTTTCCGCCAAGTGCTCGACATATCGTGGATGACCAAGACCTTAAATTGATTTCACTCTAGTCCTGGATGATGGACAAAAGATTGTGACACCCCCCTCCCCATGCCACACTCCCCCATCCCCCTTGTAGCGTGAGTGGCGCTCAATATCGCAACAGGCAGTCTGGGCGTCGGGGTGGGGGCGAAGGGGTATGGGTGGGTGGGGATGTCAGTGGCAGACGGGGTTTCCTGGACTTACACAGGTCATGAACGGTTGCCGAACTGAAGCTACGTGCTTGGCCGTTGTCGTTTCATGGCGGCGTTGGAGCTGTGGAGGAGAGGGTGGGTTGGTGTTTGGGCGTTTAACGTCCTTTTCCAACACGTACGGGTGATAGTCTGTATTAAAGACGGGGCAACGAGAAAAGGGCATGCACAAATATTTGGGCCCCAGCCGGGATTCGAACTCACGACCCGAGCATTGAATGTCTAACACTCCACCGTTCGGCTATCTCGTCTCCACCAGTGGAGAGGAGAGATAGAGAGGCCATAAAAACTAACCGAATTTTATTTCAGGATTCTATGGTTTTGCGCGCGCGCGGACACACACACACACACACACACACACACACACACACACACACACACACACACACACACACACACGAGGCCTGTAAAATTTATTGTCTCAACAACAGTTGACATCACTGGTCTTAGTAGCACCTAGTGCGACGAAGGAAACTGCAAGTACAACTGACCTGATTTATTGGTTAAAAACGGAACGTTGTTCCGGGAAAGATCAGTTATGATAGGTTGAGATGACAAAGCATTATATATATGTCAAATTGCGACTCCTCAATAGACGCAACACACACACACACAAGGATGTTGGCCAATGCAAAAACACCTGACGAATGTAGGCCTGTATCTGCACTCGCTGTGTCCTCTTTGTGGATCACTCTGGACAAACAGTATTGTTTTTTTCATTTAGAAGAAAAATTCTTCATGCAGGTTCACACACATCAACAGAACTTTATTCTCTTATCGTAGACACAATGCCGTGCAAAAGAGAACGTTTTGATATGTACATAATCTGGATACCTCGGAACAAAGAGGTACCTCCGCTTGCAAAGAACGTATACATAAAATAATAAATATCACACACACACACACACACACACACACACACACACACACACACACACACACACACACACACACACACACACACACACACACACACTGCTGTATAGATTTGTATTGGTTTGGAAATGTTATCCACTGTCAGTGGTACCCGTTGCAAGAAGGCCTCGGTAAATATGTATATTGTTCGGCAAGCTGTCGAACGGTCAACGCCAACCAACTCGCCGCACTTGTCTTCAAAGCATCCGGACGCGTAAAATGGGAGCGTTGACAGTACCTGTAGTGCTGGCGGCAAGGCGCCTTTCCGATTGGGGTGTTCTACGTCAACTTTCAGCTCATCTGTCATTTGCAGTATGTCCACTCGTCGAAATCTGAACTTAGAAAACAGTTCGACGTCATCATATCTATCCAGCTGATACAATCGGTCCCGGAAAATGCGGTTTCTTCGTATTTGTTGCCTGCGATGATTTGCAATAACTATGTGCGCGGCCATATTTACCAGCTTCACGGTAAGAGTTACGGGGGCTGAGAGGTGCCTGTAAATTTACCGGAGGATAAGGGCCTCCTGTAAGCCTACCGCCGACTCATGCAACCCGAGTTATCGGGATTTCCCCAGATTTACCGGCGGATAGGCTATCCCACCTACGGTAGCGGGTTACCGGCAGCCCATGCAATTGGCCCCTGATCTTTGTGGCCCATAGTGCGACGTTAAAAGCTACAAGCACAATTGACTTGATTTATTGCATAAGAACAAAGGGTTGTTCCGTGAGAGAAGAGTTTTGGTCGGCTTAGGTGACAAAGCATTATATAAGTGCCAAGCTCCGACTCCTCAAAAGACGCAACGCACACGCCCACCAAGACACCGTGTGTATTCGCTGTGTCCTATTTGTGGGACACACTGAGAACCCGAAGTTAGTGGGTTTTTTTTGTTTTTTTTTTAACCCCAGCCAGGTTCATTTTAAAATAGCCAAATTTGTTTTATACCCCTATATTTTTCTGCGTTATGGGCAGCTCATTGGCAGTTTCTCCTCGAGTTCTCCCCCCCCCCCCCCCCCCCGTACCCTCCAAGCCCCCCTCCACCCCCCAAAACAAACAAACAAACAAACAAACGAACAAACAAACAAACAAACCCAAAACAAAACAAACAAAAAAACAAACAACAACAACAACAACAACAACAACAACAAACAATAACAACAAAAAAACAAACAAAAGAAAAACAAAAAAACCAAACCAAAACAAAACAAAACAAAAAACAACCAACAAAACAAAACAAAATAAAACAAAACAAGACCTTAGGTGGCGCTGCACCCCGGCGACGCGCTTTCCCCAGTTAAACAACCCGAATTTCCCGAAAACGACAATAAGCCACAAACAACCAAACAACTACAACTACAGTAACAACAAAAGTTCCGTATTATCCTAAGTAAAGGGCCTAACGAGTTTCACTGCTGGCCGTGCCGGAGCGCATTTCGTCGCTTCGAGACGTACCTACGTAATCGACCCATCTGAGTATACCGATCATTCTAGGTAAAGGGCTCAGCGACTTTTACTGTTGGCCCTGCCCGAGCACATTGCATCGGTTCGCCGGCGACGTACGTCATTGACCGGTCTGAGTATACGGAAAACAGAGTTTCCATTGACGTATCCCCGGCCGTCAGTGACCATCTGTCGCCTCTCCAGTCCTCAGAACCCGGGCATCAATGGAGACCTTCACAACTTCAGCGTTCAGATTTCGATTACAGCTTCGGGGTGTTTGACACCTTAACACATCTGTCTGGCAGTGTTGGAGTAGGGAATGTGTATAATGGACGGTGTTTGGGTGATTTGTATACGAATAATAATAATACTAATAAATGGTTTTTGTAGGGCGCATTTCTTTAGACTAAAACTCAATGCGTCGATCAGTCACCGACGCTCATGCACATTTTACAAAGGTGGGTGGGTGGGTGTTTGGGAGTTTAACGTCCTTTTCCACCAAGTAAGGGTGATATCAAAGACGGGACAACGAGATAAAGGCCAGCACAAATATTTGGCCCCAGCCGGGACTCGATCTCTCGACCCGAGCATTGAAAGTCCAACGCTCTACCATTCGGCTACCCTGGCTCCCCAGAGAGAGAGAGAGAGAGAGAGACGTCAGTTCCGTAAACTAAACATTTGACGTCAGCCTCAGGCAGGTCGTCATATACAGACGGAGAGATGACGTCACGGATCTCACGACCCGAGCGTTGAGAGTCCAACGCTCTACCATTTGGCTATCGCGGCTCCCCCACATTTTACAAAGATGGACAGACGTACACTGGTGAAACTGACAAGGAATTCAGGAAATTACTGGAGGAAGGCTTTGCGGAATAGGAACGTTTAAAGATTGTTATTAAAAACAGACAGACTGTGCGCATTTCTCAGTTTCGCAGGCAGGGAGTTCCATAAGGTTGGTGCGACAAAACTGAAAGAGTGCTCGCCAAAAGATTTCAAATTGCGCTTGGAAATATTTAGTGTTTTTTTTTGTTTGTTTTTTTTTTTGGGGTGGGGGGGGGGGGGGCGGGGGTGGGGGGGGGGGTGAGGGGGTAAAAATACATCAGCAAATAATTGATTTGGGCTATTGTTTACGTGTCTGTCTGCGTGTCTGTCCGTGCGTCGGCAGACGCTTCAGGATGACACGTTCCGAAACAGGTTATTCCAATTCTTACCAAGTAAGTCTGGGGTTGTGCACCAGTGGTCGAATTTAAAAAAGTCATAATTAATTTATGGCTGTCTGCATAGATTTAAATTTGGCTCTGTGAGAGTGTTGCACTTTCAAAGAGTCAAAAACGTGGAATACCGTGGCTCGTGCACGGTACAAAATGTGTTAATATTTGGCCCAGACCGAGAATCGAACTCACAACCCGAGAATTCAAAATGTTTAATGCCCTGCCGCTCGACTGTCCCGGCCTCCCACCACAACAACAAGAACAAGAGGATGACGTTTCAAAATAACGGCCAAAATTATCATCATAGATATAAACTTATCGTCATAGGCACAACACACTACTGAACTCATATCTATCACTTTAGTCTTGAGTACCACATGGGACTCTGGTTTCACCCCTTCTCTCTCTCTCTGTCTCTCTGTCTGTCTGTCTCTCTCTCCGATGCCTCCAGAGCGTGCCATTCAAAAAGCGGGATCGGCAATTTGGAAACGATCCGAGCTGGGGCAGTTCGGGTGACTTAAAAAGCTGGATCGGAGATCGCGGAACGAACAAACAGCGTCCCTTTTCCTCCTGAACAACTCGGAGAAATTGAAAGCTGATCGACAGCGCTCCCAAGTGGGCGGAATGATAAAAAAGAGGGCAGAGAATCGAATATTAGAAGATGACCTGATTAGGCGAAAGGAGGGGACGTAACCGCTGAAAGACAGAGTTCTCTCTCTTCGGCGGTTACAAGCATGCTTCAGTGTTAATTGGAGACTCGAGTGTGTCTTTGAGTCAGTTCGACTCTTGTATGGTATACGTGTGGATATGAGTGAAAAAAAGTAACCGCATCAATTTGTACGGATTGTTGGAAAATATCTGAAAAGTAGTACCAAAAAAAAAAAGAAAAAAAGTCTGGTTCCCACTAGTGGTTTTCAGTGAGGACGGAAAAATCTGTCATCCATAGGGAGGGGAATAGGGAGGGGGGGGGGAGGGGGGCGGTGTGTGTGTGTGTGTGTGTGTGTGTGTGTGTGTGTGTGTGTGTGTGTGTTGAGGTGAGGGTTTAAACCGTGTTGCATCTAGCAGCTTCATGTGAGGACATGAGAAAATCCGAGAAAAATAATAATCATCATGTTCAGTTTAAAAGAGCAAAAATCAGTTTAAAAAGAGCAAAATAATCAATTAATCAGTTTCTACGATAATAAATACTATGCCAATTTCTTGAGGCAAATGTTTATATACTTATTTCTGCCGACAGATTTAGCAGTAAAAAAAAAAGTAGCTATTGAGAGAAACTTGTTGCGTAGATAGGCACAGAATCGAACAGATCGTTGAATCGCACGAACTGGCGTATAAGACCGAAACTGATCAGCGTACGTCACCAATTCAATCGAGTACGCTTACAATCAGTGAGTAAGCCAGTAAACACTTTGAGCCATCTAAAGCTTAAAAACAGTAATGGCGTATTCTGCATGGTCAAGTGCCAACACGATCTTCACAGCAGGCCAGGCGATAAGCATGCGCGTACTGCTTCCAAATTCAGCCGAATACTTCCAGCCTCAGAGGCATCAGAATTGTCTTTCCTCGCGAACAGCTGTTCCGAAAGACAGTCTCACTCCCTCTGCAAGTCCCGCCCCCGACATTCTGCCAAATTTCCTTACCCTGCAATTGGCACTGAGCCACACCCCCACCCTCCCCTTCCCCCCTCTCCCCCACCCCCTCCCTTTTACTGGCATACCTCTTCCATTCCTCCCCCCCCCCCACCCCTCTCCTCCCGGGGGGAGGGAGCGAGCGTATAAGAGGCGTGACGCTGTGACGGAAGCCGTCTTGTGTCCTGGAAGGGTGTCTTGAAGTGGAAGAAATCTGTGTGAAGTACTTACTGCAGGACTCTTTCCTCTGTACACATGCAGGTGAGTAAAGACCACACATGTGATGGGACACCAAGGGTAGGCAGGTAGGTAGGTATGTAGCGGGGTGTGTGTAGTGGCGAATAATGGAACATGCGCAGACACACGAAGGGTTCAACTCAAAGCGTGGAGAACAGTAGTAAGCTGATCTTTTAATGTCGAAGTCGGGACCATTAGCATAACATCTCCATCATTCACGTTCATAAACCCTGAAATATAAAGTCAGGCAATCAATGTCTAGACTAACAGTTACAACTGAACTTATGAACAGTTACAAAATACAAGTTACAAATAATCCCTTTTACAATGATCAGTCTTACGATAATAAATTTGATAACAGTGTATATAAAACCATTCATAGTTACAATAATACTGAAGGTACAATTAAACATTACTTTATTGACAATTTACACTGGTACATTGATACAATGACACATACCTTATTTGAGGAACCAGAGGTTATGACAAAAATCAGTTCAGGTGGCTCATGACAGTATAACCTTTCCTGAAGCAGGCTGTGACTCGAATGGTATAGAGCTGATACTCAGTATCAGACAGTGAGTACTAGTATTGTGATCACAACTCAACACACAAAAGCATGCTGTCTGTGTAGCAAAAGAAAAGGCAAGACCGGTTTACTCTTTCATAAATCTACTGCCAGTCACTGACCGTCATGCTTGAATGAATACCACTGATGTGTGATGCACATGTTTCTAGCTATGTGAGCTGTGCTGGGCTTGTGCAATGCTGTGTGTGTGTGTGTGTGTGTGTGTGTGTGTGTGTGTGTGTGTGTGTGTGTGTGTGTGTACTGACTTATCACTTATACTTCTTTATACACTATACTTATGTACCGCTTCAAATTCTTACCATTTAAAGTAATGTAATTAAACTAACACTAATTAACTAATACTAATTAACACTAATACCACGCATGTAACTAATAACGCATGTAACTAATAATAACTCATCTAACTATGTGACTTTCACTCTGCTACATCCACCCTCCCCCTGTTGAATGACGTCCTCGTCATTTGCATAACAGAAATATGGACGTAAAGTAGAAAGTAGCAGCTTAAACTATACTCTCTTTTAATCCTGAAAGAAATGCGTAACGTTTAGGTAGTACCGGGTCGACAGTTTGTCGCCGTAAAACGTAAGTACCGGAGGTCATCCATTGAGGTGGTTTCCGTATCCGGCTGGATCTGCGTAAACCTCTCTCAGACTCCTGATTTTCATGGACTTCGGGCTCGGTCGGTCCTCCGCCTTCGTCAGTACCAGCAGACGGGTGGTCGTCACCACTTGGGCCGACGGTGCCATCACCGACAACTGCAGCCTGGTCGTCACCAGCTCGTTGTGGCGATTCCTCGACAGCTTGATCATCACCCCTTTCCTCAACAGTATCTTCTTCCGCAGTAGGTGCGACTGCAGCATCCTCTTCTTGGGGCTCAAGCTCTACTGTGACAGTTGCGATGTCTGTATCGTTACTGTCTTCATCCTCCGGGTCTTGCGTAACTGTATCTGTCTCATCTGATGATACATCAGGTGCTTTTCGTAGTAAGTCTGATCTCCGGGTAGGTTTGTTCGTGACAACGGTCATATCCTTGTCTGTCGGTACCCATCCAATAGGCAGCAAATGATTCCGATGTAGAGTACGCTTGCTTGACGGATCCGATTCCTTGTGGACTACGTACACCGGAATGTCTGGATTTATTTGCTTCTCGACGACGTAGACATCTTCGTGCCACTTGTTTCCAAGTTTTCCTTCGAAAGTGAGAACTCTCACAAGCACTCGATCTCCGATCTGAAGCACTGCGCCTCGACTCCGAAGGTCGTAGTTTGCTTTTCGGCCTTGCTGTGCCCGTTCCACAGCTTTCGCTGCTGTCTTGTAGGCTTCTTGAAGACGATGTTTCAGGTTATCCGCATAAGTTGATTGATCCGCAGCTCCTGGATTTCTTTCCAGCCCAAAGGCGAGATCCACAGGCAGTCTGGGATGTCTCCCGAACATGAGGTAGTATGGTGAGTAACCCGTGGTCTCGTGTTTTGTGCAGTTGTAGGCGTGGACCAAAGGTGCTACGTACTTATGCCACTGAGTCTTGCGATCAGGCTCCAGGGTGCCCAACATTCCGAGAAGGGTCCTGTTAAATCTTTCTGTCTGACCGTTTCCCATGGGGTGGTAGATAGATGTGCGTGACTTCTCTATCCCAGCGAGACGACAAAGTTCTTTTATAACTTTGCTTTCAAAGTTCGCTCCCTGATCAGAATGAAGTCGCTGCGGAAATCCGTAGTTGACAAAAAACGAGAAGAGGGCATCCGCTGTTGTCTTGGCTGTTTGGTTTCTGGTCGGTATCGCTTGTGCGTACCTCGTGAAATGATCTGTGATGACCAGTATGCTGTGATAACCTCCTGAGGATGTCTCCACACTCAGAAAGTCCGTGCAGACCAACTCGAGGGGCTGAGTGGTAGTGATACTCACAAGCGGGGCTCTATCTCCAGTAGCCTTCCGACGCAGACAACGCTGACAATTCTTGCACCAGTTCTCTATGTCACTTGTCATACGTGGCCACCAAAAGCGTTCTTTTGCTAGTGATGTGGTGCGGTCTCTTCCAGGGTGACCGATGTCGTCATGGAGACCTCTGAGAGCTTTCTTGGTGAATGCCGATGGGAGTACCAGTTGCAAACGCTCTTCTCCATCCACTGTGGTCTGTCTGTACAAGGCTCCTCTTCGAAGTCGGAAATGTCTGTAATTCTTGTACATGGCAGCGTTTTCTGGGGTGGACGGAAAATCCTTTGTAGTTTGGCATTCCCTTGCTCCTGACAAGCTGTAACCACGGTCCGATGATGTTATCGTTGTTCTGTGCTCTCCTCCACTCCACGTCTGTATACTCACTCAGGTCTTGTGCGTCAGAATCCTCCAGCGAGTCTACTGCGGCAGCTCTGACAGACAAAGGCTTTCTACAACTGGACAGGTCACTGCGCCACATATGGTGTGTAGGGACTCCGCTGTGATTTCTTCCTCGTGTGGCGTGTTGTGTGGTAGTCTCGAAAGAGTGTCAGCATCGACGTTGCTCAGTCCTGGTTTGTATTTGATGTTGAAGTCAAATGCTGAGAGTGCTGCCAACCATCTGTGTCCAGTCGCATCAAGCTTTGCTGAGGTGAGTACGTATGTCAGGGGATTGTTGTCGGTGTACACGGTGAAGTGCGCGCCATGGAGGTAATCTCTAAATTTCTCTGTGATGGCCCATTTCAGCGCTAGGAATTTCCAATTTGTGAGCCGGGTAGTTCCTCTCAGCCTTCCCTAGGGCTCGGCTGGCGTAGGCAATCACGCGTTTCACTCCCTCTCTCTCTTGGTATAACACAGCTCCGAGTCCTGCTCTTGAAGCGCCCGTGTGCAGCTCGAAGGGTAGAGTGTAATCAGCGTACCCAAGCACTGGAGGTGACGAAAGAATGTCCTTGAGGCGGTTGAACGCTGCATCCTCCTCTGCTCCCCATTGCCAAGGCTTCTGTTGGTGTTGCTTTCTCTTCCCCTTCTGCTGTTTTAAAGGTGACGGCATCAGAGCAGTCAACGGCGCCGCTATTTTCGAGAAATCTTTGACGTACTTTCTGTAGAATCCTGCGAACCCAAGGAAACGTCGCACCTCTTCAGGGGTTGAAGGAGTTGGCCAGTCTCTGATGACCTCAGTCTTTGCAGGGTCTGTACCAATGCCTTGTGCTGAAACGGTGTGGCCGACATACACTACCTTTTCCTTACAGAAGTGACATTTCTTGGGTGCTAGTTTCAAGCCGGCCTCGCGCAGACGCTGGAAGACCTTTTGGAGACGTTCCTTATGCTCTTCGTATGTCCTGGCAAAAATGATGATGTCGTCCAGGTAAATCAGGCAAATCTTCATGTGGAAGTCTCCGAGAATGTCTTCCATCAGACGCTGGTACGTAGCGGGTGAGTTGGTGAGGCCGAACGGGAGTCTGTTATACTCGTAGAAACCGAGTGGGCCGACTGTGAACGCTGTCCTTTCTTTGTGTTCCTCTTCGATCTCCACCTGGTAATATCCACTCTTCATGTCCAGGACCGAGAAGTAGTGGGATCCTGAGAGACAGTCTAATATCTCTTCCATGCGAGGCAAAGCGTAAGCGTCTTTGATCGTTCGGTTGTTCAGCTGGCGGAAATCCGTGCATAGTCTCAAACGTCCATCTTTCCTGCGGGCCAAGACGATGTTTGATGACCATGGGCTGTGTGATCGTCGGATGACGCCGCTTGCAAGTAATTGCTGGATGTGAGACCGGACTTCGTCAAGCATCGATGGCGGGATCATGCGGTGTCTTTGCTTAAACGGGCGTTCATCGCTGAGTTCGATCCGATGCCTTACTCTGGAAGACAAGCCAACATCTTCTTCGCTCTTCGAAAAGATGTCTTCATAGCTGGTGATCAGGCCTTGCACTTCCTTCAGCTGGTCCTGAGTGAGGCGTTCGGTGTCGATGTTGATCTGTGACAGGAGTGTCTCTTTTGTCTTTTCGGCCACGTCATCCAACTCGGTGATGGTGACAGGTTGGACTTCACACAGGATTGTCCTGGGGTTGAGAACCACTGTGTTTGTCGAGACGTTAGAAAAGCTCACCGTCACTAAAGCTTTCTTCCCGTGGTCAAAGTCGATCAGCGTTGGAGTGAGGTCCAAATCTGGAGACACTTGTGGGTGAGGCTGAAGTAGAGCGCAGGTGTTGTGATACGGCTGTACATTCTCAATGTAACCGTTGATGGTGATCTGGTCGTTTGGTCGTACAACCACTCTGTCTCTCTCTGCTGATTTCACAACGGCCAGGCGGTTACAATTCCTGGAGAGCTGTCTCTCCCGAATGGCGATTGTTCTGAAAGCTAGCTGGAATGACGGGTGGAGTTCCCTTGCACTGACATGCTGCCTAACCTGTGCTAGGAAGTTTGTACCAAGGAGAACTGGTGTTGTCGTACTGAAGCTGGTGGTCGGAACAACAAGCAGGAGGCACGGTTGGCTGTTGTTCCTCTTTTCCGAAGTGTTGATGTTGGCCTTCACGTACCCAAGATAAGGAAGTGGTTCTCCATTCGCACATTCAATCTTCACAAGTTGCTGAAGTTGGTGGAGCTCTAGGTGTCGCAAGTGTTGTTCATAAAAGTCTTGCGTCACTGTAGACACGGCTGATCCTGTATCCAGTAAGGCTGTGGTCAGGATTCCCTCTACTTGAATCTGCGCTTCGTTGGGGTGCCCAACCAAATCCTCCATGTCAAGGGTCTCGCTGCTTTGCGTAGCCATATGGGGCTTGTCATCACGGTCTTGGGTTCGCCCCGCATCCCAAGTCCGGTTCAAAAAGGTGTCACGTTGCGGAGGTGATCAACGCGGACACGGCATCCGATGGCGATGTGGCCATACTCCCCGCACTTATAACACTGTGGGCCTCGTGAGTTGCCAGGTGTCTGTCGCTGACCTCTTCTGTTGCCTCCAGCTCCTCGGTAGTTGCCTTTGCCTCTTGAGTTCCAGTTGTTGAAACCTTGGGTTTGCTGCTGGCTCCTACCATCTTCATTACCATCCTGCTGGTGGTTCTGGTTCTTGCCGGGGTCTTGTCTCTTGTTTGTGTCCGTCTTCTGCGACCCTGCGTTAAGCTCGCGGACCTCTGTCGTCAGCTGGTGTATTGCTGCTTTGAGATCATCAATCTCTGATTTCTCCTGAGTTGGCTTCCCCTTGGTTGCGGCCTTGCAGTTCGATGGCTTTGCAGCTTTAGCAGGCGGCGGGTGTTGCTGCTCAAGGCGTCGTAGAACCACTCGTAGCTCGTCAAATGATCTTGCCCTGTCGTAGTGGTAGGATGATACATCCTTCAGTTCCTGTCGAAGGCCGGTCCACAGGACAGTTCGTAGCATCTCGTCCGACGGTCGCTGGAGCTGAACTCTCTGTTGCTTGACTTCGTCCAACAAACTCTCCACTCTGCAGCCCCATTCTGCGACAGTTTCCGTCGCCTCTTGCCGCGCGCCGTAGAATGCAGCCAGGACGTCTGCCTCAGAGTTGATTTGACCGTATATGCTGTCCATCTTGGCTATGATGTCCGATATGGTGACATCCGGGCCCATGCGAACTGTTACAAGTCCAGCCTTTCCATGGAGTGAAGCACGGATCGCATCCTTGATATCTCTCTCGGTGTGGTTTTCTGTTAGCAGGCTGGTCAGCTGGTGTCGCCACAGTCTATAATCGGCCGCATTCTCCCCCGTAAACTTGGCTAACCAGGGTTTCCTGCCGATGTGGATGATGGGTTGGTTGGGGTTGTTGCCACGATCCGCTGACAGAGAACCAGTGGTAAGGGTCGCCGCGGGTGTATGGGCAGCACCGGGACTCCGTGGCTCTTGCTTGAATGTTGAGTGTTTCGCTCTAATGTAATCTTCCATCCAAGTCTCCAGCTCCTCCTTGTTCTTCACTTTTGGCTTTGCACCAAGCTGGGCAAAGATGGCGTTCAGATCCATCTCTTCGTCGCCAGTGACTTGTCTGTGTTCTTCAGCAAGACTTCCTCCTGAAGCAACGTTGCTTTTCCGTTCGTCATCAGACATGTTGATGGCTTCAGCTCAACTGTTCCTGTTGAACCACTGTTGAACTAACTCCACCTATCTGCAACTACTCATACAAACACTAATGTGTACCACTAACACTAACTCTGTATAATTTATACTAAATCAGCACAACTAACACCTATACAACTAACACTAACTCACTACCTGTAATATCTTACTCACTTACACTTAATTAAGCAGCGCGAGCTGTATCACTTACCCCTTCAGTGACTGTAAGTAGTACCACCAGCTAAGTACACTCAATACTATACTGAGCAGGAATTTACACTAAACTCAAATGTAAATATAAAAAAAGGAGAAGTAATACGTTTATGTGCAGTTAAAGTTAATCAACGCTGAAGTGTCTAACCAACTATTCCCTGTCACTATTCACTAAGAATGTGTAGGAATGTGTACCTCGATATGCGCAGTGTTTACACTAGGTGCGAACGCACTCTACTCAATTAACGGACTGCCCTGAAACTTGCACGCTTCACGGGGTGCTAGATTGTAGACAGTTAGCTGTTGACAAATGTGAACAAGTGATCTGGCACACTGACTAGGGTATGGCACCGATCAACTATCACGCAATACTATCGCCTATCTCCGGGGGCTGTGTATGACTGTCTGGAAAACGAGAGTTGTTCAAGCACATGCAGGCAGTCTGGCAGAGAAAAAATGGAAGTGCGATGCCAAAAGTTGTCCAAAATCCGACAAGGTACTTTCCCGATTTAAAATTAAAGTGAAACACAAGGCCAAGTCAAGCCCAATATTCTGCCACACTGGGATACAGACTCGTCAAAAATCCGATAAATAACTATCACCTAAACGTGGTGAAAGCACAAAAATATCCCACAAACTAGTGAGCCTCTAAGTAGTGACTTCACGAGGTATCACAGGTCTAGAATGTAGAAAATCAGAATTGTATTAGCCACTAATCAGTAAGTACTTATCCACTTGACTAACTTACTTAGCAGATTAAAATAACTTAACGCATCAACACAATTACCACCATTACCACCATCACCAGTACCACCGCTATCACCACTCACAACCACAACCAACTATCAACCTCCAAACCAATCACCAATTTCTTGTATTAAAATCAATCACATTCAACTCATTCAACTGTCAACAAAATTCACGTGTAACGGTGACTTGGTAACTCAATGACTGACCACCAAATACTGCAGGTCAGCTTCACATCTCAAAACAGGAGGGGCCATCGAGTAAGACCCTATCTTCAAGTACTATCATGGCCCATACCACAATTTTGTCTGAAAAAGTTCTAAGTCAACGAACTCTGCCAAATCAGGGAAAAGTTTGAAACAAAGTCTGAAAAATGTCAAATCTAATGAATTAGTAAATAGTTGGAAATGGTTTTAGAACTGTGGATATCGCCGATTATGCACTTGTGAACACACTGACGAACACACTGACAAACGGTGG
Organism: Batillaria attramentaria; assembly: GCA_018292915.2. Taxonomy (NCBI): domain Eukaryota; kingdom Metazoa; phylum Mollusca; class Gastropoda; family Batillariidae; genus Batillaria; species Batillaria attramentaria. The sequence continues at coordinate 696,644 of JACVVK020000246.1, forward strand.
ACACACTGACAAACACACTGACAAACGGTCAACACACTGTTCACCAATGCATAGATATACTAGCGGTCAGGTACAAGAAAGTCAACATTTTTTTATTATTTTTTTTTAAACCAAATGTCTGTTCTGATTTCCTTCTAATTCAACTTCGGAAATGGAAAGTTAGAACATTGCAAAGTTTGGATTTTTTTTTTTTTTTTGAAAACCAAAGAATGCTATCTATAGGTACAAGCCTGGTTTACTGGAGACCGGTGTTGAAGCAGGGAAGCCACCACCTCGTTGACAGCAGGCTGGTTGGTGCAAGTGCACTGTAGCGTGACTGGAAAAAGTTCAAGCAGTTCAAGTGACGCTTGTCCCTGGCGTGTCCGAGAATCTCAGCAAAGTGTCACAACACTTGAGGGATGATGATGCTCCTCGGTTCCACCAGTGTCGGACCACGCTGGACGTTGGCAGCAGATAGTTCCGCAGCCACTCGATGCAGACCAGGTCAATGTAGAGGGCACGCGCACTCAGCTCTCGGCGGAGACTTGACGAGGGCAAGTCTCAGGCAGGGTGCTTCCTTCTACTGTAGACGATGATGGCAAGTGTATGGAGGTTCTTGCCAGTGACGCAGGAACAAATTATAGTGTAGTCGGTGATGATGCTGGTGATACTGGATCTGTGTAATGTTGACACCAGAGCCGGCCTAGCAGTGACAGGTGCACGTGCGGTAAGGACGGACGCACCACAACTGAACAGCTGACAGCAACAAACAACTGTCCTGCTACACGGTTCTCCTCCTCGCAGCAAAAGCAGCGTCCTCGATGCAAGGAATGGAGTACTGGCACTTCCACGTCTTTGCAGAAGTTAGCAGTGACGAGCGTGTAGTCTGTTTTAGAGAAGGCCGGTTGATGGTCAGACGACTTGCTCTCTCTGTTTACTGTCCTCCTTCGCGTTGAGACACATTGGGCGCCATTGTAGCGGGGTGTGTGTAGTGGCGAATAATGGAACATGCGCAGACACACGAAGGGTTCAACTCAAAGCGTGGAGAACAGTAGTAAGCTGATCTTTTAATGTCGAAGTCGGGACCATTAGCATAACATCTCCATCATTCACGTTCATAAACCCTGAAATATAAAGTCAGGCAATCAATGTCTAGACTAACAGTTACAACTGAACTTATGAACAGTTGCAAAATACAAGTTACAAATAATCCCTTTTACAATAATCAGTCTTACGATAATAAATTTGATAACAGTGTATATAAAACCATTCATAGTTACAATAATACTGAAGGTACAATTAAACATTACTTTATTGACAATTTACACTGGTACATTGATACAATGACACATACCTTATTTGAGGAACAAGAGGTTATGACAAAAATCAGTTCAGGTGGCTCATGACAGTATAACCTTTCCTGAAGCAGGCTGTGACTCGAATGGTATACAGAGCTGATACTCAGTATCAGACAGTGAGTACTAGTATTGTGATCACAACTCAACACACAAAAAGCATGCTGTCTGTGTAGCAAAAGAAAAGGCAAGACCGGTTTACTCTTTCATAAATCTACTGCCAGTCACTGACCGTCATGCTTGAATGAATACCACTGATGTGTGATGCACATGTTTCTAGCGATGTGAGCTGTGCTGGGCTTGTGCAATGCTGTGTGTGTGTGTGTGTGTGTGTGTGTGTGTGTGTGTGTGTGTGTGTGTGTGTGTGTGTGTGTGTGTACTGACTTATCACTTATACTTCTTTATACACTATACTTATGTACCGCTTCAAATTCTTACCATTTAAAGTAATGTAATTAAACTAACACTAATTAACTAATACTAATTAACACTAATACCACGCATATAACTAATAACGCATGTAACTAATAATAACTCATCTCAGTAACTATGTGACTTTCACTCTGCTACAGGTAGGTAGGTAGGTGTTTGGGAGTTTAAAGTCCTTTTCCGCCACGTACGGGTGATACCAAAGCCGGAGCAACGAGAAAAAGGCCAGGACAAATTTTTGGCTCCAGCCGGGATTCGAACTCACGACCCTAGCATTGAAACTGAGTCCAACGCTCTACCATCCTTGAGGTAATACAATGACGTCACTTTTCCCACTGTCTAATGACGGTTTTAGAAGTGCACTCAGTTACTGAGAAAGATTACATTTGACATCATTGTCACTTGCGGTTCTCGGGATACATGTATATTTTAGGCTCATTTCGGTACGGGGAGCCGGAGTGGCCGAATGGTAGAGCGTTGGACTTCCAATCCTCGGGTCGTGAGTTCGAATCCCGGCTGGGGCTAAATAGTTGTCCTGGCCTTTTCCATCGTTGCCCCGTCTTTGATATCACCCGTATGTGGTGGAAAAGGACGTTAAACCCCCAAACACCCACCCCACCCACCCTCATTTCGGTACTTGTGTTTCCGGTTCTCGTCTTCTCCAACCTTTTCACTTAAACCGAGGTCGTCAGCTATAGAGAATCGTAAAAAAAAACCAAACAAACAAACAAACAAAAAAAACAACAACATAACACTCTTCATGCCTTTGATATTTCGGCAAACGTGTTGCCTTCATCAGAAAGTCCAAACGTACAAATGCGACTGATGCGCGAAGAACAAACTCATGAAAGAAGAAGAACCCAGAACGCTGTGCAGTGCTGCTTATATACTAAACAGGTCAGATCTAGAACATTCCTCAACTTACTGGCAAGTACGGAATCTTTCCAAAGTTACGTAATCTAGTGACGTTACTGCACTCGCATGTTCTGGGGTGGTCTAGAAATTTCCATCGAAATGCGGTGACTTTTCGCGATCTCTACAACAGAGACCCACGCCAAGAGATACATAAAACATAATATATTGTAACGCAGTCACGTTTGATTTAGACGCTTTCACTGGCCAGCGTTTAAAACTTACTGGTGATCATTCCACGATGATCCCAAGTCGATGATCAGCAGCATTTGAAATTTTAGCTTATGAACACAGTGCACGTCGCACGTCGGTGACAAATTTAGCCTTCATCGGGCGGTCGGTGGTCTAGTGGTCAAGAGACTTTGTCACCAATGCGAGAGGTCAGGTTCGAGGCCCACTCGGGGCAAAGAATTTTTCCTTCTCGCACGTGGCACCGTTCAATCGGGCCGATCGTCTTGGGTTCTCGTCGGGGGTTCTCTCCGGGTACTCCGGCTTCCTCCCCCTCTGCTTTGGAAATGTTCAGCCCACAAAATCTGAAAATAAATGCAATTTTAAATTCCTAAATTTAAATAGATGAGCTGGCCCTTCGCACCACGTGATTGTTATGTGTTCATGTCCAGTGTGTTAGAAAATGCGCGTAATTCACGTGAGCATGCGTGCTGGGTTCAGTTCGCGGCGCTTTGAGCCGATTCAAGACATTGGGTAAAGCGCCTATACAATACTCAGTTATTATTATTATCATTACCGCAGTGATCACCTCGAAGTCAACAAACACACACAGTTCATGGCCTTAGTGATGTAAGTAATTTATATTATAGTCATCAGATTTTTCAGACAATATCCATGGATGATAAAAAGTTAGGTCACAAGTTTTCAAGCAGGATGGGTGGTGGGTGGGTGTTTGGGGGTTTAAAGTCCTTTTCCACTACATACGGGTGATATGAAAGACGGGGCAACGATGGAGAAGCCAGCACAAATATTTGGCCCCAGCCGGGATACGAACTCACGACCCGAGCATTAGAAGTCCAACGTTCTACCATTCGGCCACCCTGGCTCCCCGTTTTCAAGCAGGTGTACATGTTCTTTCCAGCCGTACCTTACAGGCAGCAACGTGGCAAACGAAATGGCCTTTGACTGTGGCGTGTTTTTCAACAAGCTGAAGAGAGGCCTGGCTACACACAGCAACGCCAACAACGCCACCACCAGCGGCAACGGCGACGACCACGCCAACAAAGCCACGTCCAAAGATGCAAAAGACAACCGTGTGGCCGTGTTCTGCAGAAGCCCAGACTGGTCCGAGTTCGAGGGAGTGCAGTCTGCCGGTTAGTCAAGTAACGTTAACAGGTTACAGACCAGTATTAGCTTCCGGGTCATGTAGTCACAACTCCTCTAAATATAGTAGACAATCTTTGCCCCTTTTAAACTTTGTGTGCAGAGTAAAAAAAATGGCAATCTGGTGCTTTTTGTTGGCATTGTGAATAAGTTTCATGCCAGGTAATAGTAAAATTAGGGGAAAATGAGCCTGGCTTGTGGACTATTTGTATTCACGCGCGGCTGGCACAGGAGCCAGCAGACGACCGTGGAATGAGGGGGTATGTGGTCGCTGCCAACATTGCCAAAAACGGAATATTGGACTCTACACATGAGTCTATGGCTGCCTGATTTTTGTGATTTTTGGGGGTAAATTTTAAAGCATTTCTAGGGTGTCACCTGCAACGTTATGTGTAAGAGGACTATATAGCGTTTTCCTCCAAATGTGCGTCTCTGGTACGTAGCCGAATGAATGAATGAGTGAATTGTGAACCATATCTGGATATACTTACCGTCAAAACGTTCAGAGAACGACTTGATAAAGTTCCGCATGGGATTCAGTCCGCTGAAGTGTAATAGATGGTTTGGAAAAGTGACTTCAACTTGTTGTCTATTTTGCCATGAGTTTCAGTGGGGTGGGTGGGTAGGTGGGTGTTTGGGAGTTTTATGTCCTTTTCCAACACGTAAGGGTGATGATATCAAAGACGGGGCAACGATGAAAAAGCCAGCATAAATATCTGGCCCCAGCCGGGATTGGAACTCACGACCCGAGCATTGAAAGTCCAACGCTCTACCATTCGGCCACCCAGGATCCCCGAATGAATAGTGAACCATATCTGGATATACTTACCGTTAAAAAGTTCAGAGACACCGTGATACGGTTCTAACAAAATGAAGCGAGACGCGAATGAAATCAAACTCGTTCGTTCTTACAAAAGATTTTGTTTAGTTGGTTTCGTTCCATTCCGTTTTCCGTTCCGCTTCTTTTACGTTTCGATACTTTTCGTTTCGTTACGTTTCCTTTCTTTCTTTCTTGTTGTGTTTTGTTGTTGTTGTTGTTGTTGTTGTTGTTGTTGCTGCCAGCTTTGCCAGCTCTAGTGGTGTTCCTCCCAGATCGTGGGTGGTATCCACGGAGGGCTCGGAAGTGGGGCGATTTTTTAAAAATTATGCATGATGATGGAGATGAGGATGATGGTAAGATGATGCTATGGAGGTCCGTGTGGTTTGGGACTGCGGGACATCGCCACATTCCACGCTTCCTGTCATGAACATCCCGAAGTTACCCAGGCCCGGGAACTACGGAACCTGCGGTGCCGACCGTGTAATCATCCATATCATAAGATGTGTCATAGGAAGGGAAACACCCCTCAAAGTCGCAGCCGTGAAGTGGATGAAGCTCGGCTGAGTGGCAACAGCCTCCGCATTGGGCCTATAACACACCCGCTCTGCGTAGGAGCCGACCTAGGTAGGAAAAATCCTGCTTGCCTCGGCTGGGACTCGAACCCGGGTCTCCCGGTCCATGGTCCGAAGTGCTAAACCACTACACTACGGGGGCTGGTGGTTTCCTTTCTTTCGTTCCAGTCTTATGGTTGATCTAGAATTCCTGTTCTGGTTGCAATCTGCTAACGAAATCGTAATTCTTGTAGCAAAATAATTATCATCACCATGATTACTTCAATTGCTGACTGGCAGAAAACAGTTATGATAATTATGTCATAGGGTGAGTGTTCGGCATTTTCAGTATTCTACACACCTGGCGGCGAAATCAAGGCGTGTCGTTTCCTGACAGAGGTGTCCCAGATCCTGATGCAGTATTACGTCACAGAGTTGGACAGGAAGAGCAAGGTACGTCATTCAGAAATACCCAGTTTTCCCAGTAACCCTGATACAGTATTACGTTACAGAGCTAGACAGATAGAAGAATACGTCATTGTGAAATACTCATTTCCCCAGTAACCTTGATACAGTATTACGTCACAGAGTTGGACAGAAAGAGGAAGGTACGTCATTGAGAAACACCCCGCTTTTCCAGTAACCCTGATGCAGAGTTACGTCACAGAGTGGGACTGAACAAGCAGGGTACGTCATTGACAAATATCTAGTCTCCCAGCACATGGCTATCAATTCTGATATCGACCAGTGCCGTTTTCTTCACGATTTATGTTTTTTGCAGATGCTAGATTTTAAATGGTACATGCGCACTTTGCAATATATTATCGGTCTGTTTCCTGGCTCGTCCGTCTCGAACCGGTTCTTATTACAGGCGGGCATGCAACCATTACTTTTCTTGACAGCTTTTCCGATAGTCTTTTCTAGTCGTGACAGACGTTGGCAGTAAATTACACCGCTTGAGACAGTGTACACAGAGCGTCTTGCGTGGGCTTTTAAATCAGATGAAAAGTTTCCAATTTTCACATACTGTACTTTTCGCGCGGTACGTAGGGCAATCAAAGTTTCAAAAAGAATATCCAGTGTGGCCGTTGAGAGAGAGAGAGAGAGAGAGAGAGAGAGAGAGAGAGAGAGAGAGAGAGAGAGAGAGAGAGTGAGAGAGAGAGAGAGAGAGAGAGAGAGAGAGAGATGAAATGGAAATGAAATGAAACTTTATTTGTCAACGGTAAAAGGCATCGGTCTAGTAGTCCGGTTTTCAGTCTTGCCGTTGCTAACACCACACACACACACACACACACACACACACACACACACACACACACACACACACACACACACACACACACACACACAGAGAGAGAGAGAGAGAGAGAGAGAGAGAGAGAGAGAGAGAGAGAGAGAGAGAGAGAGAGAACGATGATGATGATGGTGACGATGATGAAACGTTATTATTTCAATGGTTAACGTTTTGACAGAGATAAACATTGATCCACAAATTTGCCGTTGCTACGCATTACAAACTCAGATCTATCCAAGAAAAGGTAAAACATTGAGATTTGAGATTTGAGAGAGAGAGAGAGAGAGAGAGAGAGAGAGAGAGAGCTTGCTTTTGAAACTGCAAAATAACATGGGCTGTCACAGGAGAATTTTATCTGATACCAGACATTGATACTAACCCCACTTCTCTAATTCCTAGGATGTCTGCATCTGTGTGTGCGTGTTCAGATCGTGGACTTTCACCACCCCCATCAGCTGCGCGAGATGATGGGCCACTGCCTGGACATCGACCAGTCACCACGTGACCTTGAGCAGCTTCTCAGCGACTGTAAGGAGACGCTGAAATACTGCGTGAAAACCGGTAAGTCAAGGAGTCAAACACTGTGGATTAGACACTCGAATACAGAGGCGAATCAACAGCTGAAAAAGGAAACCAAATACCGAGGCAAGTTAAAAACTTATTAACAACAACAGAAACAAAGCAACCCAAAAAGACCCAAAAAGCTCCAATGACAACAACTTCAACAACAACAAACCCGAATCGAGAGCTGAAAAAAAGACACTCAAACACCGACGTGAGTCAATAGCTAAAAAAAGACACCTAAATACGGACGTAAGTGAGTCAAAACATGAAAAAGACACCCAAATCCCGACGCGAGTCAAAAGCTGAAAAGATACTCAAATACCGGTGAGTCAAAGACTCTCAATACAGAGGCGAGTCAAAAAGGATTGGGAACCCAACAAAAACTGTGTGTGTGTGTGTGTGTGTGTGTGTGTGTGTGTGTGTGTGTGTGTGTGTGTGTGTGTGTGTGTGTGTGTGTGTGTGTGTGTGTGTGTGTGTGTACTTGTGTACTTATTTGACTTCTTTATATTTTATATTAAGAGCATACCATTACGAACGGAGCAAACGCATGGGTCTGAAGACAATTTTCTGTTTGAAATGCTACATTTTAAAAAAGACAATAATTTTTTTTTAATTGAAGTGAATTGAAAACTCTTTGCTTGACGATTGAATATCGTTGACCCGACGTTTCTGGTTTTCAGGACACCCCCATTTCTTCAACCAGCTGTCCACAGGAATTGACGTAGTGGGGTTGGCGGGGGAGTGGCTGACTGCCCTGTCCAACACAAACATGTAAGCATCCACCCGTCATCCATATTTTGCTTGAATAGCAACCTGTCTTTGTGGCCCGTTTTGCTGCTTTTAGTTTCAGTTTCAAGATTTTGTGGCTTGACACAGTGTTGCAGGATGTTGTTTGTTTGCTTGTAAAGCTGATCAGAGACCAAAAAATAAAAAAAGAGTAGGGGTGGGTGTCTAGGAAATTAACGCCCTTTTCCACCACGTAAGGGTGATATCAAAGACGGAGCAACGAGAAAAAGGCCAGCACAAATATCTGGCTCCAACCGGGATTCGAACTCACTACCCGAGCATTGAGAGTCCAACGCTCTACCAAAAAAAAAAAAAAAAAAAAGGATGAGTACACACTTTCCTAAGATGCTTTCAAAATATACACCAACCAGTCAACCATGGGGTGAGCGGTGGTCTTTGCGTGAAGAGTGGTCTAATAGGTGGTTCGTCGGATTTAGCCGCTGCGCTACTGAACGGCCGTCACCAATGTCATGGCGATGGAGTATGGGTTCGAGCCCAGGTCGAGCTTGTGATATGTAACACCGGTTTTCCCTCGCTGCCGGGCTGCTCATCGGGGGTTCCTTTCCGGGTTATCCGGCTTTCCTCCCCCAGCAAAATTTCAAAATGGTAAAAAAAAAAGAAAAAAAAAAAGAAAAAAGAAAACAAGAAAAAAAAAAAAGAGGATAGGTATTGGGTGTCGCTTCCCCCGGGGAAAGCAGCCCGAATTTCCCGAAAAGGATAATAAAGCAGTTAAAAGAAAAGAAGAAAACCATCCAACCAACCATCCAATCAACCAACAAAGGAACACTTGTTGCGGCTCCGTGTAAGATCTTCAACGCTTCTATGTTCGTAACGCCGCTGAGATGGAAAACTGTCGCTTTGGAATCTCTAACGTTGTCTGCCAGATAGAAGGATGTTTCATTTGGACATCGCGACCGTTTTCGTGACGTTGTGGCTCCTAATAGTAGAGAAATACGGCTTTCTTTGAACCTATACGGTCCGTTCCTGCACATACTCTTCTAAAAATAGCCACCAATCAGCGCCGTCTAGCTGGTCCCCAGTCCGCAAACAAACAACGTCGTCTGATCAGTACGTGGTACACTTCTAAAGCCGGCTCTTAACTGGGCACTGCGGAGCGCCACGGTGCTGTCCACAGTTGTGACACAGTTGTGATTTGGGGGGTTTCCCCCGCTGTGGCGTCATCACAGCAACCTGGATTTCAAATAGCCACAGCTGTGAGTGTGGTTTCCACAACAGATTCTGATTGGCTGTACTATTCATTCGGCGTGCAAACATGGCGGACAGTGCATCTTCAATGGGTTTGTCACCGAGCACAGCTGTGTTCAGTTCTGTAGTTAGTAGACACATCGAGCGCAACGACTGTGATGTGCACATGTGTGTTTCGCGCGCTGTGCCCAGTTAAGAGCAGGCTTTAAGCAACATAATATGCCCCAGCAAGAGTCACAACAATGGTTTCAGTTGTTTTATTGTGACCCAAGTGACTGATTTTGATGCAATGATTAAGGTTATTGGATGAAAAGTTTACCTCAAATATCATGCATATTGAGACTTCAAAGGATGTAACCGGTAACCGTCCATGAACCTTCATCGAAAAAAAAAAAAAATCGTATTTACGAAAAAACGCATTGCTTCCCCTGTGTGCAAGGTTTACCTACGAGGTGGCGCCAGTGTTCACCCTGATGGAGGACGTGGTGCTGAAGCGCATGCTGAGCAAGGTGGGCTGGGAGGATGGGGAGGGCGTGCTGGCACCAGGTGGCGCTGTGTCCAACTTTTATGGCGTACTGTTGGCCAGACACAACGCGTTCCCAAACGCTAAGGCGGACGGCATGCCCAGCGGAGTCAGACCTATTGTCTTCACGTCAGAGCAAGTAAGTGATCATGATATTAACGAAAAATTAACGATAGTACATGCAAATTGGTAGAAACGTGCGGAAACTAAACAAACAAGCAAACAAACAAACAAACAAACAAACAAACAAACAAACAAACAAACAAAACAACAACAATTTTTTTTCCACAAAACCCACTTACTTACATACAAGGACAAGACAGACGTTTCAGTGCATCGTCACCTTCATCAGGACTATAACCTGATGAAGTTTTGCCCTGATGAAGATGGGGGAGCCTGGGTGGCCGAATGGTAGAGCGTTGGACTTCTAATGCTCGGGTCGTGAGCTCGCATCCCGGCTGGGGCCAAATATTTGTGCTGGCTTTTTCATCGTTGCCCCGTCTTTGGTATCACCCGTATGTGGTGGAAAAGGACGTTAAACTCCCAAACACCCACACACCCACGCCCTGATGAAGATGACGGTGCGTCAAAACGTCGAAATGTCTTGTCCCTGCGTCTAGGGTTTTTTTTTGTTTTTTTTTTCTATTCGTTTCCTGCTTCCGTAAGTGATCATGACAGTTTTCAAGATCCAAGATACCTTTGATTCTTTTCCATCAAACCATGACCGTCCGATGTTACCATTTAGACAGCCAGCTAGCAGCGAACCATCACACAAGCCAATCACTCAGTCTGCCAAATTTCAAACCAACCAACCAACCAACCAACCAACCAAATACTCATCCACCTAACCAGATGTGCCAATCAACGAACATAGAAAACAAACCCAGCAACAACAACAACAGCAGCAGCAGCAGCAGCAGCAGCAACAACAACAACAACAACAACAACAACAACAACAACAACAACAACAACCCAGCCAAGCAGTCAGTCAGTCAGTCAAACAAGCAAGCAAGGGAGCATTCAAAATATAGCTTGTAGTATGTTTGTGATGGTTTCAGAGCCACTTTTCCATTCGTCGGGCCTGTGCTCTTCTTGGTATTGGCACCAGCAACTGTGTGAAGATTCCGTGTGATTCTAGGTAAGCAGAAAAAAGAAAACCTGTTCAACAAGTTGTTCTTATCCTGTGCAATAAGTGTGTTGAATTCGTGACGCGTAATTATGTAATATACGATGAAGAATATATGTAAAATAATAACTACTGTGACGTTTCCAGTTACAGTGGTCGTGATAATGTATTCACTGGGGAGTACGAACGTCATTCCTCTGACGAGCTGTCTTTTACCATTATGGTCATTTAGTTTGATTTTACAATGGTTATAACTGGTGTTTTATGTAATTTATTAACTCTGGTGCTGCTGCAGCTGGAGGCGAGCCGATTTAATTGGCTGGGAGTGCATATTACCGCTGGCTGGCCAGCAAAATGGCCGCCGCGTCTGACGGAGCTCTGAACAAGAAAAATAAGCACGTGTACCTATTCTGACTGTATTTAAAAAAGAAAAGAAAAGACACAAAAAGCTGACATGTCGGGGCGGTCGGTGGTCTAGTGGTTAAGACTTAGTCACCAATGCGAGAGCGGGTCAAGTTCGAGTCCCACTCGGGGCGAAGAATTTGTCTTTCTTGTATGTGACACCGTTCATTCGGGTCGACCGTCGGGAGTGCTCTCCGGATACTCCGGCTTCCTCCCCCTCTGCTTTGGAAATGTTCAGCCCACCAAATTTGAAAAATAAATGCAACTGTAAAATTCCGAAACTAAATTGCTGAGCTGGCCCGTCGCACCACGTGACTGTAATGTGTTTATGTCCAGTGTGTGAGAGAATGCGTGTGATTCACGTGAGCGTGCGTTTTGGGTTTAGCTCGCGACGCTTTGAGCCAAATATCTGGGATAAAGCGCCTATATTAATGCGCTTATTGTTGTTATTATTATCTGAAGACGCAAGATGAAGTCCCAATGACCCTTCGTTGCTTACACCGGAGTTTTGCGATTTGTTTATAACGCCTATGAAATCACGAGGTAAATAATAATAATAATGAGTATTGTACAGGCGCTTTACCCAATTTCCTGAATCGGCTCAAAGCGCCGCGAACTGAACCCAACACGCACGCTCACGTGAATCACGCGCATTCTCTCACACACTGGACATAAACACATTACAATCACGTGGTGCGAAGGGTCAGCTCAGCTATTTAAATTTCGGGATTTAGAATTGCATTTATTTTTCATATTTGGTGGGCTGAACATTTCCAAAGCAGAGGGGGAGGAAGCCGGAGTACCCGGAGAGAACCCCCGACGATCGGCCCGAATGAACGGTGTCACATACGAGAAGGAAAAATTCTTTGCCCCGAGTGGGACTCGAACCCCTGACCTCTCGCATTGGTGACAGGTCTCTTAACCACTAGACCACCGACCGCCCCTAAATCAGTCAGTGTGTGTGTGTGTGTGTGTGTGTGTGTGTGTGTGTGTGCGTGCGTGCGTGCGTGCGTGCGTGCGTGCGTGGGTGGGTGGGTGGGTGCGTGCGTGCGTGCGTGCGTGCGTGCGTGCGTGCGTGTTACACTTGTTTCGGTCCTCTAGCGGCAAGATGATCACCTCAGAACTGGAGAAGCAGCTGGCTGCAGCAAAAGAAGAAGGAAAGACCCCCATCATGGTGAACGCTATGGCTGGCTCTACCGTTCTTGGCGCTTTCGATCCGCTAGACGCCATAGCCGACATTTGTCAGAAACACGGCCTCTGGATGCACGTCGATGTAAGGATGAGATTCTTGTCATACGTGTAGTTCTTGTCAGCGTTGCTTTTCATGTAGCTGGGGGAGCCGGGGTGGTCGAACGGTAGAGCATTGGACTTCTAATGCTCGGGTCGTGAGTTCGATCCCGGCTGGGGCCGAAATATTTGTGATGGCTTTTTTCACGTTAAACCCCCAAACACCCACCCCACCCGTTCATGTAGCTGTGTGTTCTTTGGAAGCAAAGTTTCGGTTGCGATGTTTATCACGTTTCTCTTATTCCCGACTGGGGCCAAATATTTGTGTTGGCCTTTGTCTCGTTGCCCCGTCTTCGATATGGGGTCGGCCCGCTATTGCGCGGGTCCGCTATTGCGCGGGGCGCTATTGCGCGGGTCCGCTAGTGCGCGGGGCCGCTATTGCGCGGGTCCGGGTCCGCTAGTGCGCGGGGCCGCTATTGCGCGGGGCCGCTATTGCGCGGCCATATCATCTATAAGCCTTCGATATCACCCATACGTGGTGGAAAAGGACGTTCAACTCCTAAACACCCACCCACTTACCCCCACTCTCAGGTTTCTCTTCTATCAACGTGAGAACGACACACACACACACACACACACACACACACACACACACACACACACACACACACACACACACACACACACACACACACACACACACACACACACACACACTTATATTTCGTACTTGTTCTTTTACTGCATTCTTGCTATCAATCGACCATACTCCCAAAAACAAATTTCTCCAAAAAGATATAACAGTTAAGTTACTGAATTGAATTGAACTGGAATTTAGTGCACATGCATGA
>JACVVK020000246.1:712500-722500 GCA_018292915.2 Batillaria attramentaria
GTGAGTGTGTGTGTGTGTGTGTGTGTGTGTGTGTGTGTGTGTTTCTCCGTGTGTTTGTAATTGTAATTGTAGAGCGCTCTGAGCCAGCGTCTGCTGGGGTACTGCGCTATATAAAAGCAATTAATTATTATTATCATCGCTGAAAGTTCTGTTCCTCTAAGACACGAGGCCAGCTTAAATTTTGCAACAGTTGCACTCGTGAGTGCGCCTGTGCACTGGGTGGGTAGGTGGGTGGGTATTTGTGGGTTTAACGTCCTTTTCCACCACGTACGGGTGATATCAAAGACGGGGCAACGATGAAAAAGCCAGCACAAATATTTGACCCAAGCCGGGGTACGAACTCAAGACCGGAGACTGTCCGCCGGATATAGCCTACGATTATTAGAGTACTGAAATGCAATACGCTGCCGCGTGCAGACTCTGGTATTGAAACTTGAAATTCTTCTATGCGGCGGTTGGCCGCGACACTAGCTGACTCCTCGATTTTCGCGTCGCATAAAGTCTTCTGCTGGCTCAGTGCCGGCCTGTGAGTTGCTGTCACCGTGCAGGTGTCTACGTGGCACGATGGTAGACATTACCAAAAGAGCTGAGAACGATTTGTAAGCGATGAAGTGTTGAGAAAGTGGTCCTTGAAGTCGCTGTTCGTGTGTTTGCGTTTGTGTCTAGTCTTATAATTATGTGACCCGTTCTCGCAAAAGGGACCGTAAGTCGCGCTAGGCCGAACGCCGCTACAGGCGAAACGAGTGCCGGGGGTCAGTATGGCCGCCTTGTGAGTAGCCAACTTCAACTGCTGATGTCTCTGTCAATTTTAGTAGAACAGCTTTCATTCTTATATTGAATTAAACGGCATAACCAGTAGATTGCAGTGATATACACATCTCAACATTGATAATTTTCGACTTTTGTGAGAACGGGTCACATACATAGGTGTCAATGGTTTACGATTTTGTTGTTGTATTTTTTATCAGGGCGATGACGGATTTGAAACGCAGATCAACCACAACTTTGAAATGGCCAAGTAAGTGTGTAGTATTCAGTAGACTGACAAAACCAAAACCAAACTCAACCAACTTACTAAACAAAGAAACACAATCACCAGACTTAACAACAACAACAACAACAACAACAACAACAGCAACACCAACAACAACAGCAACAACAGCAGCAGCAGCAACAACAACAGCAACATCCCTACGTATGACATGTCTTATGATGTGGATGATTACACGGGCGGCACCGCAGGTGCCGTAGTTCCCGGGCCTGGTTAACGCCGGGATGTTTATGACAGGAAGTGTGACATGCTGCCCTGTCCCGCAGTCCCAAACCACACGGACCTCCGTAGCATCATCTTACCATCATTCTCATCTCACCATCATGAATAATTTAAAAACAAAATTGCTGCAGCTTTCGAGCCTTCCGTGGATTCTACCCATGACTTTGAAGGAACACCACTGGACCTGGGAAAGAGTTGGGGCAGCAAAAAACAAAACAACAACAACAACAAAAATAACCCAACAACAAGAACAGCAGCTGCAACAACAACAAAAACAACAATAACCCAAATAAACCACAAAAACCAAATGCTCAGAAACTAAGAAAAGGCTTTCAGTCTATTTTAGAAGTAATAATAATAATGAGCATTGTCGTATTGTCGTATTGTATAAGTCCTTGTCGTTCTCAATTTTTATCGCCCCTTGTGGTCTGACTTTTGCGCTAACGTTTGTGTGTGTTCCAGGTATCTTAGGGACAAAGTGAAGGAAAGGGAGGGTTTCCATCTCCTCGTGAAAGAGGTAAGCAATCGTTGGTTTTGACATTCTTTGTTATCCTTGTGCCAGATTGTTGTCTGCGAGGACAAGATTGGAGACTGGCCACTCTGTGTGTGATCTCTATCTTATCTCTTCATACCTTTCTTATACTTTACAAAAATTAATAAAGTTACATTTAACTCTCTCTCTCTCTCTCTCTCTCTCTCCCTCTCCAGCCAATATTATCGGAACATGCCATGTATGTTTTGATTTGTTTATCATGTGTACTTTTCTCTTTTTCATTTCCTTTAGATAGTTTGTAGTTCTGTTTTTTTTTTTTTCAGTACCCTTTAAGTAGAATAGCAGGATAGCATCAATGCCTAAATGCTCATCCTGAATTTAAAAAAAGTTTCATCATCATCATCATCATCATCTCTCTCTGTCACACACACACACACACACACACACACACACACACACACACACACACACACACACACACACACACACACACACACACACACACACACACACACACACACACACACACACACACACACACACACGCACGCACGCACGCACGCACGCACGCACACACACACACACACACACACACACACACACATACAAAGCAAGTACTTTGCTGTCCGCCTATCCGAAGAGGGGGAGCCGGGGTGGCCGAATGGTAGAGCGTTGGACTTCTAATGCTCGGGTCGTGAGCTCGTATCCCGGCTGGGGCCAAATATTTGTGCTGGCTTTTTCATCGTTGCCCCGTCTTTGATATCACCCGTATGTGGTGGGAAAGGACGTTAAACTCCCAAACACCCACCTACGCCTATCCGAAGAGAACACGACCCTTTTCTTGTTTTTAAAAAAAAAGTTCTTATTATGTTTACCACATTTCTGTTTGTTCTGCCAACAGTTTGAGGCGCCTAACGTGTGTTTCTGGTACATACCTGAAGCCTGGAGACACCAACCATTCCACGAGATTCCACAGGAAAAACTCTCCAAGGTAAGACCCTCCGAAAGAAAGAACGGAAGAAAGGAAGCAGGGAAGAAAGCAAGAAAGAAACAAGAAAGGAAGGAGGAAATAAAAGAAAAAAAAGGACAGAAGAAAGGAGAAGGAAGAAAAGAAGGAAAGGAGGAAGAAAAAATGAAGGAAGGAAGAAAGAAAGGAAGGAAGGAAGAAAGGAAGGAAGGAAAGAAGGAGTGAAGGAAGAAAGGAAGAAGCAAGGAAGGAAGAAAGAAAGAAAGGAAAAAAGAAAGAAAGAAAGGAAAAAAAGAAAGAAAGGAAAAAAGAAAGAAAGGAAGGAAGGAAGAAGCAAGGAAGGAAGAAAGAAAGAAAGGAAAAAAGAAAGAAAGAAAGGAAGGAAGAAAGAAAGGAAGGAAGAAGCAAGGAAGGAAGAAAGAAAGAAAGGAAAAAAAGAAAGAAAGGAAGAAAGAAAGAAAGAAGGAAGCAAGGAAGAAAGAAAGGAAGGAAGAAAGAAAGGAAGGAAGGAAAGACGGAAGGAAAGACGGAAGAACTTTGTGTGTGTGTGTGTGTGTGTGTGTGTGTGTGTGTGTGTGTGTGTGTGTGTGTGTGTGTGAGAGAGAGAGAGAGAGAGAGAGAGAGAGAGAGAGAGAGAGAGAGACTCAGACTTTTTATTGTTTAGACATTTGTCCATAACAATGGAGTGAGAATGAGAAAGTTTACACCGAGTAATGCCTTAATACACACACACACACACACACACACACACACACACACACACACACACACACACACACCGCTGGACAGAGTTCACGAGTTCACACAAGAATACACACGAATGTACACAACAATAGCACAACTACGTTCACGATACAGGCCGACAGCCCGTGTTCGTAGATGAAAACTACACAGTGAGTCAAGCTCAGTTTGCACGTGAATTGTCACCTACCATCCTTTCACTGCGGAGCTTGAAAGCGTAAAAAACATACCTTGCCAGGCTAGTGACAGAGGTCATATCTGACACACAAAGAATAGAAAGTTGACTGGTCCTGTACTTAGTCAGGTCGAAATCTGACATATTTCGTACGCATTTCTCCATACAGTGGACAATCAAAAAGGAAATGTACTTCATTTTCCAGAACATTTTTGCAAAATGGGCATTTCATTGCGTCCATATTCTGTGATTGATACCTAAATTTGTTGCATCTCAAGTCAGTGTGTGTGTGTGTGTGTGTGTGTGTGTGTGTGTGTGTGTGTGTGTGTGTGTGTGTGTGTGTGTGAGAGAGAGAGAGAGAGAGAGAGAGAGAGAGAGAGAGTTAGTTTCAAACACACATAATAACAATAGTTCCGGTTACGGTTGAAAAAAAAAAAAAAAAAACAAAAACCCCAACCAAAAAACGCCGAAAACTGCTGTCAGTTTCATGTTTTCTTTTCTCACCAGGTGGCGCCGACAATCAAGGCCAGGATGATGGAAGCAGGCACCACCATGGTACAGTACCAGCCATTGGGAAATCTGCCAAACTGTTTCCGCGTGGCGCTATCGAACCCCGTGGTCACCTTGGCCGACTTGGACTTTCTCGTGGACGAGATAGAGCGGCTTGGTCGAGATATCCCGTACCCAAAATGAACGCAGGGCCAAAGATCGTAGGCTTTTTTTTCGGGGGTGGGGGGTGGGGGGGTGGGAGGGGGGTGGGGGGGGAAGGGGGGGGGGGGTATTCCTGAGCTCATGGCAGCAGCTGGCACTTGACTTGCTAGAGCTGAACTGTGAAGTTTCTTTCTTGGGAAGAGAGGGGGAGGAGGGGGGGGGGCGGAGGTGTTCAACATAAGCAATCCAGTAAATGTCTTTACTGAAACTCGGAGCGAAAAAAACAAACAAACAAACAAACAACCCACCCACGCACCCCTCCAACCCCCCCCCCCAAAAAAAAACAAAACAAACAAAAACAAAACAAAAACAAACAAAACACCCCCACCCCCTCCCCCTGTCCCCCTCCCCTCGACGAGAGGGACAAATATCGGGTGAAAACGGAGGAGAGCTTGACTGCCCGATAGCGTGGCACATAGGCATACATCCCACACACCCCAGACACACTACACTATCGGTATCAGCATCTGTGTAAGCGTCTATAGTCCAGTTACTCTAGTAAACGAAATCCCATCTGCTGTATCCGGATATTTGATACCGGGTCTGTCTTTGGAGCTGAAATTTCACACAAGCGCCCGGTCGCACCTTTATGGGCCTGACCTGTTTAATCACGCAAGTGTTGTATTAACCGTGAAATCTCAAGTCTTCCTTTACCCTGGGGCTTAGCTCCATTTTTTTGTCTAGTCCTGTTACGTTCATGTACGTCAAGCTGGGCCGGCTCGTATGTGATAGTCGAGGTTAGCGGTTTTAGCCCTGGGTCAGAGTCTAACGTCCAACTAAACTAGCGCTAGGTTTAATTTTTTTTTTTTAAATCAAGAAGCGGGCCCATTCCAGCAAGGTGCCTAAGCCGTTATAGAAGGATTTTTTTTCCCCTTCCTATCTTCGCTTCCTTTTTAATTTAATTTTGCTTTTGGGTTTCTTTTGTCCCAGCCTGGGTTAGGCCCGAAGCCGTGGGTTAAATTAACCTCGACTTTTACGTACGGGCCCTGGAGCCGGGATGGCCGAATGGTAGAGCGCTGGACTTTCAATGCTCGGATCGTGAGTTTGAATCCCGACTGGGACCAAATATTTGTGCTGGCCTTTTTCTCGTTGCCCCGTCTTTGATATCGCCCTTACGCTCGGCTGCATTTGTATTGGGTGTCCCACTCTGGCCTGGCCTGTTTAATCACGCAAGTGTTGTAGGAACCTTGAAATCTCAAGTTTACCTTTACCCTGGGGTGAGCTCCATTTTTTTTTATTATTTTTGTTTTGGTATAGTCCTGTTACGTTCAGGTACGTCAACCTGGAGCCGGGACGGCCGAACGGTAGAGCGCTAGCGCTGAACTTTCAATGGTTTGGTTGTGAGTTTGAATGATATGTAATGGTATAGATTAGCGCTTTTAGCCCTGGGTCAGAGTCTAACTAGTCCTCGAACTAAACCATCACTAGGGTTAAATTTTCTGTTTTTTTTTTGTTTTAAATCAGGAAGCGAGTCCATTCCAGCAAGGTGCCTATGGCGTTATAGAAGGATTTTTGTCTTTCTTTCTTCGCTTTCAAAAAAAAAAAAAATTGTTTTGGGGTTTCTTTTGTCCTAGTCTGGGTTAGTCCCGTAGCCGTGGGTTAAATTAACCTCGAGTTTTACATACGGGCCCTGGACGTTCAATGCTAGGGTCGTGAGTTTGAATCCCGACTCGGGCCAAATATTTGTGCTGGCCTTTTTTTCTCGTTACCCTGTCTTTGATATCACCCATACGCGGTGGAAAAGGACATTAAACTCCCAAAGACCTCCCACCCCCTCCCACCCCTGCATGTCGAGCGTTCCAAAAGACTATAATAAAAACGGGCTAATTCCATCTTTGCTAAGTCAACTTATGTTTTGGGACAGCTTCGCTCGCGAGTGTGCCCGTACGCTCGAAATACTTTATCGTGATGATTAGTACAGCTCTTAATGCGATACAACGTTGCTTACACTTTGCGCAGGCAGTCGAAAATTCAAAATTCTACGACTGTTCTTTCACTTTCGGAGAGCTCAGTGAAGTCGTCTCGTCATCGAGTACGCTTCTATGGGCTCAGTGCCAACATTTCAAACGCTGTTACTGTCCAGGTGTCGGGTCTACATGTCGAATTGTTTTACGTAATGCGTTATGTTCACGTGCTGAGAAACCATACGTGAGCTTTTTGAGACTCCATACAAGAGTTGTCCCCCGTGCCGCAACAAGCACGCATTTGTCGTGGCAGAGCACTAAGTTGCCACGAAAAATGCATGCATGCTGCGCTTCTGTGTATGCACGGGGGACAACTCATGCAGGCAATAATCTCTAAAACAGGCTGAAAATGTACTGTGCTGGTGAATGCGGCAGAGCTCACCGCTTCTGTGCACACTGTGAAATATCACGTTGACCACAAAGTTGTTCAGAACTGTCCGCTTTCCTTGTCACCGAGTTCTTTTGTTTTTTCCTTCTTAGGTATCACGTGCCTCGGCGCAGATCTCGGCTAGCCGATTTCGGGTCAGTGCAGAGAGGTTAAGCGTAGTGAAGCCCGTTGGTACAGGTTTGTTTGAGACTCTGCTTTCCGCGAGTCGAGCCGAGGGCAACCCGGCCGTACCCGGGCCCTCGCTTCTCCTTGCCCCTGCGATGACGGCCAAGTCGGGCTAACCGAGACCGAGCCGAGCTGAGCTAAGTGATACCTAGGAAGGCAAAAACAAAAATACTCGGTGACAAGGAGAGTGGACAGTTGCGAACAACTTTGAGGTCCCAGTGTTATTTCACAGTGTGCACAGAAGCGATGAAAACTGTCGCATTTTACCAGCACAGTACATTTTCAGCCTGGTTAGAGAGTATTTCCTGCATGAGTTGTCCCTCGTGCTTACACAGACCCGCAGCAAGCATGCACTTTTCGTGGAAGCTTTGTACTCTGCCACGAAAAATGCGTGCTTGTTGCAGCAAGGGAGACAACACATGCAGAAAATACTCTCTAACCAGGCTGAGAATGTACTGTGCTGGTGAATGCGACAGTTTTCGTCGCTTCTGTGCACACTATGAAATAACACTGGGACCTCAGAGTTGTTCGCAACTTTGTCACCGAATATTTTTGTTTTTTCCTTTTTATGTATCACTTAGCTCGGCTCGGTCTCGGTCAGCCCGACTTGGCCGTCGTCGCAGGGGCCAAGAGAAGCGAGGACCCGGGTACAGGGTTGAGCCGAGGGTCGAAAGTTGCCAGATGACAGTATAGATAAGTGCTTGTCAGTCGTAGTCATGTGTATGATGGTGGTATTGTGTTGTATATAAAGGAAAATTGTGTCAGTGTTGTTTGCAAACCGTGGGAGCTTACAACCGGCATGTCTACAGATAAGATAAGTTTTCTTACGTGCTGTTTGTTTTTCTGTGCTGAACTTTTAACTCAATTCCTACCAAGTAAGTTTAGGGGTCGTGCACCAGTGGCTTCACCCCCCCCTCTCCGCCCCCCCCCCACGCCCCCCCCCCCAAAAAAAAAAAAAAAAATCTGCATGGATTAAAGCCTGCTCTTAACTGGGCACAGCGCGCGAAACACACATGTGCACATCACAGTCGTTGCGCTCCGTGTGTCTACTAACTACAAAACTGAACACAGCTGTGCTCGGTGACAAACCGATTGAAGATCCACTGTCCGCCATGTTTGCGCGCCGAGTGACGTAGTACAGCCAATCAGAATCTGTTGTGGAAACCACAGTCACAGTTGTGGCTATTTGAAATCCAGGTTGCTGTGATGACGCCACAGCGGCGGAAACCCCCAAAATCACAACTGTGTCACAACTGTGGACAGCACTGTGGCGCTCCGCAGTGCGCGGTTAAGAGCCGGCTTTAATCTTGGCGTAGTGGGAGTGTTGGACTCTTGATTATACTCGTGTTTGCTGCAGGAGGAGCAGTTGAGGAAGAGTAATCCTTCTTTTCGCAAACAGGGCCAAAAGGAAACAAGGGTCCAAAACGTGGGATAGTCGTGCGCGGTACGGAAAGTGGGTGGAGGAGGATCGACCTCTTTGTATGTGTTGGTTGTCTATACTGTTCTTTGGGTACTACGGTTGGAGGTGGGGGTGGGGTGAGGGTGGGGATGGGAGGTGGGGGGGGTGGGGGAGATAGGGGTTGAACCATACTTGTGCTATACAGTCTACTGAAGCTGTTACTGCATTAATTTTGTTTTGTGTGTATGTTTGTTTCATTGGTAGATGTGAAATATCACATGTGCTCAAGTACTTTCCGAGGGCAACAACACGCTTGTTACATTTCAAATTTGTGATATCATTGATTGTCAAGCTTTTCTAGTTTTAAATAACTATACTGGCAATGAGTGGAGGGGAAAAATGTCACTTACGCGCATCCAAAATGCTGTTTGTCGAAAAGGGTGATGCTTCATTTGGGTATGAAGACAGTTGTTGATGTTGTTGTTGTTGGTGGTGTTGTTGTTTTTTTCTGCCCCAACTCTTTTCCAGCTCCAATGGTGTTCCTCCTACGTCATGGGTGGAATCCACGGAGAGCTCGAAAGCTGGGACAATTTTTATTTTGAATGATGATGGAGATGAGGATGATGCTATAGAGGTCCGTGTGGTTTGGGACTGCGGGACAGGGTTGCATTCCACGCTTCCTGTCATAAATATCCCAAAGTTACCCAGGCCCGGGAGCTACAGCATCTGCGGTGCCGGTCGTGTAATCATCCATATCATGAGATCAACGAAGGGAAGCACCCCTAAAGTCGCACCCGTGAAATGGGTCAATCTCGGCTGTGTGGCGATAACCAGGCCCGGGAACTACGACACCTGCGGTGCCGGGGGTGTAATCATCCACTTCATAAGACGTGTCATAACGAGGGAAGCACCCCCAAAGTCGCACCCGTAAAGTGGATGAATCTCGGCTGTGTGGCAACAGCCTCCCCATCAGTTGGGCTCATTGCACACCGGCTCTGGGTAGGAGCCGACATAGGTAGAAAAAAATCCCGCTTGCCTCGGCTGGGACTCGAACCCGTTTTCTTAACTTTGCGGAATATAGTATTAGAGAATAACGGCTTTCTTTAAACGCACGATTTTTTTTTCTTGTAGATCGCTGTTGTTATTTTCTATAAAAGACATGTCGAGTCAGTTGCTTTCCTTTATACTATACTTCCCTTTATTACCGCGACGCTAAGCTTCACGCTGGTCAGTCGTGTTATAATATCTTGATATAAACTACTCTTTTGAAGCAAGCGCATTCGATGAAAATGTTTTCCTTACAACTTTATTGTATGCCAGACAAGTTCAGAGACTTTTAAGGTACAATCGTTTAGATGAGACTTGTGCTGGTTTGTGGAGATCTGTTGTTTTTTTACATCCATTTTCTTGTGTATTGGGTTTTTTTTTTTGTCTTCTGTGAAACGTGATTGTGCTCAAGTACTGTTTCAGGGACACAACATGTCAGATTTGTGATAGCACTGGTTGTCAAGTGCTCTAATGGTTGTGAATACACAATCGAGTAGTTTGAGACTTGTTGTACCGATGTGTTTAAACGTTTATCTGTGATTAAAACTGTGATAGTTTTTAGACGGAGTCTATAGACTTAAAAAAAGCCGTTGTGAATTAAAGGTGAAAATACCACCATTCGTGTTTTTATGCCGCTGAGACTGAATTACTATAATCTGTAGCGTGCGTGCCTGCAT
>JACVVK020000246.1:727500-860000 GCA_018292915.2 Batillaria attramentaria
CTGAGGGGGGTGCGCAGAACTTTAGTGTGATAAACAATCTGATAGCCTATTATCGGTTATTTATTTTAGTATCAGTTACCGCCGAAAACAATTCTTCTATTTCAGAATCATACTTCTGACTGAGACAAAAAGACCCCCCCAAAACAACAACAACAACAACAACAACAACAACAAAACGAATTTAAGACTGTGACATTTTTGCGCTGTTTACATCTACTGTCAGACAAGCTGCCAGCTGAAAGTATAGAGCCTGCTTGATCGTCGGCTCGTGAGAAGCCGCCTTTGCACACTCGCAGATTCACAGCCTCTCCGCAGTTGTCCCCCGGACATAAACAGAACCGCACCACGCTTGCATTATTCGTGGCAACTTTGCGTGCTTGTTGCGGCAAGGAAGACAACGCATGCAGACAATAATCTCTAAAGCAGGCTGAAAATGTACTGTGCTGGTGAATGCGACAGAACTCACCGCTTCTGTGCACACACTGAAATACCACGTTGACCACGAAGTTGTTCAGAACTGTCCACTTTCCCTTGTCACCGAGTATTTTTGTTTTTTCCTTTCTAGGTATCGCTTGTCACGGCGCAGGTCTCGGCTAGCCGATTTCGGGTCCGTCAGTGCAGAGGGTAAACGTAGGCAGTGAAACCCGATGGTACAGAGTCGCTCTCAGCCTGGCACCGAGCCAACAGCAGGCTGGACGCGACGCGACAAGCAGGCGTCTGTTCAAGTGTTGTCGTCGCGAGCTGAGACGAAGAGCTTCCGTTTGAATTTAAAGAACTGTTTAAGCACACAGCTATATGCGGCAATGTTGAGCTTTCAGGAGTCTACAAGTACTTGTAACTAAGATAGAGTATTTCGAGTGTTCCCAAACTAGCTATATGCGGCAATGTATAGCTTTCAGGAGTCTACAAGTACTTGTAACTAAGGTAGAGTATTTCGAGTGTTCCCAAACTAGCTATATGCGGCAATGTATAGCTTTCAGGAGTCTACAAGTACTTGTAACTAAGATAGAGTATTTCGAGTGTTCCCAAACTAGCTATATGCGGCAATGTATAGCTTTCAGGAGTCTACAAGTACTTGTAACTAAGGTAGAGTATTTCGAGTGTTCCCAAACTAGCTTTGTCTGAAGCCTAGTAATCATGAAACATGCGCTTTTATTTTAAGTTAAAAAGACTGATTTATTTCACCTCGAACTATTGTACTTTTAAGTGCGAGAACTCTAAAGTAACAACAACAACAACAACAACAACAACAACAACAACAACAACAACACTAACAGCAGCAGCAGCAGCAACAACATCAGCAACAACAGCAAGCACAAGAAGAAGAAGAACAACAACAGCAGCAGCAGCAACAACAACAACAACAACAACAACAACAACAACAACAACAACAACAACAGCAGCAGCAGCAGCAGCAGCAAGGAGAACAAGAGCAAGAACAAGAGCAAGAGCAACAACAGCAACAACAACAACACCAACAGCAGCAGCAGCAACAACATCAACAACAGCAGCTACAGCATCAACACCACCACCATCAACAGCAACTACAGCAACGACAACAACGACAACAAAAAAACCTTAAAAAAAAGGCCGCATCCTGTTTGTCCTGGGGAGACATCACCAAGCAATGGTTAAGCTGATCTGAGATAAGAAGAAGATACTGTCAGATGAAGGCTTGTGGTCAGCTGAGGAGTTGCTGTTTACCACGGCTGTTGAAAGGGCCCCCATCTTCCCACGCTTCAGTGATAATCCTTAATCTGAGATAGCGCCCGAGTAACAAAGCGTATACGGCAAGGTTGATGGTTCTGTAAAGCGCACGCCAGCCCACAGTGTACGACGCGATGTGGAGATTGGCTGTCTCACACGCGCTACTGGCGTAATACATGTAGCACAAATTGAACGTGTGGCCAAGTTTCGTGTTTATAGGAGGGACCACGTTTGGCGAGTGTGCTACTTTGTACTGAGTTCTGTGCGTGATTTCCGTGATATTTGTCTTTGTAGGGCAAGGTGTTTTTGGGGAAGTGCTCACCAAAAACTGCGTGATTTGGAAAAGGAAACGGTAATGACTGCAAAGTTAAATGACTGTGAAAGTTAAGTGGACACACACAGTCCATGGTCTTCTGTCACCAAAGGATGGGTGTTGTGATATTTCTGCTATTGTTTTCTGGTCCTTTTCTCGCCCAGGCGGCTGATACGGGTGGATGAAAACTGTATTCCGGCCTACCTGTATGGGTACCTTTCCTACCTCTCTCGCGCACACGCGACACTTGACTGTCACGACTCGTCTAAGGTAAGTTACTTGGGAGCATATTCGTGGTGAGTAAACAATGTGACTAGCGCAACGGCGACGAAAAGGGCCCGTGTGATGTTCGCGAGATAGACCCCGACAGAAGTAATGCACATGGCTAGTTTGTGTGTACAGTTTTTGATCTTTTTGTGGGCGGTTTATCAGATCGAACGTGTCTTCCAAGATTGTCTACTGATGTTGAATCTTTCTAGCCCTGAGAAGTATATAGTGCATGTCTAGTCTCGCGAAAATCAAACGGGTCCCTTTCGTCGACCTGAAATCAGCGGATCTCTCCTCTTAGTGCCCACTCTTCGTCTCGCTGCACTAGTCACTTGCTTAAAGGTCTGCAATCTAAACAAAAAACAGTGTATAAAAAAAGGGTCACATTTACAGAGTTTTCAACGTCCCTGAAACCCCTATAAAAGCAAAGTGCAGCCGGGGGCGGTCGGTGGTCTAGTGGTTAAGAGACTTGTCACCAATGCGAGAGGTCACGGGTTCGAGTCCCACTTGGGGCAAAGAAATTTTCCTTCTCGTATGTGGCACCGTTCATTCGGGCCGATCGTCGGGGGTTCTCTCCGGGTACTCCGGCTTCCTCCCCCTTTGCTTTGGAAATGTTCAGCCCACCAAAATAGAAACATAAATGCAATTCTAAATTCCGAAATTTAAGTAGCTGATCTGACCCTTCGCACCACGTGATTGTAATGTGTTTATGTCTCACAGTGTGTGAGAGAATGCGTGTGATTCACGTGAGCGTGCGCTTTGAGCCGATTCATGAAATTGGGTAAAGCGCCTATACAATACTCATTATCATTATTATTATTATTGATTTCACAGCTCAGTTTGCGTTTTGACATTGAGCGAGAAAGGTCACAGTGGCTAGTCTTCTCGTGCAACACACAACACCTGCTAGGCACTGTAGCGATGTGTCTCACGCACTGACCAAAAGCACAATGAAGACACAGCAAACACACGCTCTGGTTTTATAGGGTCTCAGAAGCGCTGACAACCCTGCAACTGTGACAGAGTTGCCTGCATTATGCGCAGTCGCAGGAGTCGCAGGTTTTAGAAAACACACACACACGCACGCACGCACGCACGCACGCACGCACATAAGGGGAGCCGGGGTGGCCGAATGGTAGAGCGTTGGACTTCCAATGCTTGGGTCGTGAGTTCAGTCGAATCCCGGCTGGGGCCAAATATTTTTGCTGGCTTTTTCATCGTTGCCCCGTCTTTGATATCACCCTTACGTGGTGGAAAAGGACGTTAAACTCCCAAACACTCACCCCTCCCCCCCCCCCACACACAATGTTTTGTTTTTGTTGAGGTTGCAGATCTTTAACTGTCGTGAATTTAGGGTAATACATTTCACGGATGTGGCCCACTTTACACAGCTAACCTTTCGTTGCCAGAGGTAGGCGGGCAGCGTTTTGTGTGTCGAGAGGTAACCCTACTTATCGTCACGGCGGCAGATGCGACAAGCAGAGGCAGTTGTAGATTGTATGGCTAGTATATTGTAGACGGGCGGCTATCTCTTACGTTGGAACCGCGGCACAGCAGCTTTTGCGAAGGTAAAGAGTTAAACCGGTTAAGGTGGGCGTTCAGTTTTGATGGTCCTGTTGTGGTTATCGTAACTCCGTGGTTCGTGATGTCACAGTTGTCTCTGTAACCTGTAGTCGTTGGTATTAGTGTTAACATTTTATATATATGTAGTTGGTTATCTTTCATCGTCGTCGTCATCACCATCACTATCACCACCACCACCACCACCACCACCACCACCACCACCATCATCATCATCATCATCATCATCATCATCATCATCATCATCATCGTCGTCGTCGTCGTCGTCGTCGTCATCAATGCGTTAAGCAACACATTGTAAATTTCTTTGCTATAAAATTGAATACTAATTTTGCCTGTCAGTCCTGCGTCCGTTTGCATTGGTTGTTGTTGTTGTTGTTAAAATTTAAACATAATTCCAGAGTTTTAACTGATCGTTTGTTTGATTGATAGGTTGGGGGGGGGGGGGGCGCGAGCTGATGGTGGTGGGTGGGTTCGGGGTGTGGGGGTGGGAGTGGGGGGTGGGTGGGGGGGGGGGGGGGGGGCTGACGTCCTTTTCCAGTAGGTAACGATGCTATTAAAGACTTGGCAAGAATATCTGGCTCCCAGCCGACAATCGAACTCACGGATCAATAGCGACAGTGTTACGTACTAGTTGTTCAATTCAGATTTAGTTTTGTACGGGAAACAAACAAACAAACACACACACATACGCACGCACGCACGCGCGCACGCACGCATACCACACACACACACACACACACACACACACACACACACACACACACACACACACACACACACACACAGAAGTCAGACGTCTTTCGCGAGCAAAACTATATTGCGTACAGATAGGACAATGACATTGCTACACATTCAGGGACAACAGGACGGTTTTTATCTGGGACAGGCCTTTGAGTGTGTACACAACCTGTACGTAGGACCGTCTGGATCGAGTGACTATCAACCTGGTTTTTACAGCACCCTCCATGGCTGTCCTTAGCAAGCCTTTCCGAGCACTCAGTTGAGAAGAATATTGCACGTTTTACAGACCTGTATGTACTAAGGACACTTGAAAGAAGGAGTTTGAACTGAGTCAGGTAGCATGGGATACGCCATGCAGCAATTTTCTCGAGCAAAAGCGTATTAATATGAACTTTACAAGTGCCTGTTTGTGTCGGGAGGTCACTCTTTCCCACACACGTCGTGTTCATTATATCAGTTTTGTCGTTACCGGTAAAACTGGCGGTCGGCGTGACCTTAAGGCTGGGGGACTATCTTAATCTTAAATGAAAGTAATCTTCTTCTGCGATCACTTCTTCAGATGGGCACGCCAGCGGTCCTCTTGAGGGCCTCCGGGCCACCGTAGAGTTCATCCCTCGTGGGTGTTGGCTCTGGCTCGTCTGGGACCATAACCTGCAGTGGGCAGTCTTGGAGTAGGTGTTCTGTGGTCATCGGTTGCTGTGTCACAAGGGCAAATCTTCGACTGGTCAATTTTCGTTTGCTGTACTTGGGGGCGGTCGTTAAGAGACTTGTCACCATTGCGAGAGGTCGGGTTCGAGTTCCACTCGGCGGCGAAAGATCTTTTCCTTCTCGTATGTGGCACCGATCATTCGGGCCGATCGTCGGGAGTTCTCTCCGGGTACTCCGGCTTCCTCCCCCTCTGCTTTGGATATGTTCAGCCCATAAAATTTGAAAAACAAATGCAATTCTAAATTCCGAAACTTAAATAGATGAGCTGGCCCTTCGCACCACGTGATTGTTATGTGTTCATGTCCAATGTGTGAGAGAATGCGTGTGATTCACGCGAGCATGCGTGCTGGGTCCAGTTCGTGTGTTGCTAACACGACTGAGGTGATAAACTTAACACCAGACTAGCGGCCTAACACGGCGACGTGAACTGGTCTCCTGGAGATTGTCTTGATGACTGTTTTCTCCTCAGGGAAGGAGACCAGCCAATGAAAGTAATAAGAACCTCTTGAATTAAGTGTAAACAAAATTTACATCAAAGTCATTTTGTGGATGGTCTCAGGCAGTTTATAAAGTTAAGGTCATGGCCGAATCATCAAAATCGGGCTGACATGCTGAGAACTGAAACCGTCGCAGTTGCTTTTTAATACCGTTGCCTGTATTCCCCATCCTTGCTAAGTGTTCTGCAGTCAAGCCTCTCTGAAAACTTTGGACTACAACATGATTCTTTTCTGTCTGTTCTAGACGAGACAGAAGAGAACAGGGATCTCAGCGTTCAAGACATCGCAGGTCATCTCAATTTTAACGATCAGCGATGACGTTAATACGTGTTAGGAAGTCAAGCCTAACGGAAAACTCTGGACTGCATAATCGTGCTTGTTTTTCTTGCCTGTTCCAGGACAGGCGAGAAGAGAGATCTGGGCGTTCACTACATCGCAGGATATCTCACTTTGGACCACACACAATTAAAGTGTGACATAAAAGAGTGTTCGGAACTCACGTCTCTCTGAAAACACTGGAGTACAAAATGCTTGTTTTATGGCTGCTCTAGGACTCAACAGAACAGAGATCTGAACTTTCAGGACATCAGAGGATATCTTACTTAATTTTTGGACGACCAACAAACTGAACATCAATAAGTGTTTGGACGTCAAGCCTGACTGAAAACGCTGGATTACAAAATGCTTGTTTTCAGCATGCGCTAGGACTCAATAGAACAGATATATGAGCGTTCAGAACATCGCGGTATATATCTCACTGTGAACAAATAACAACAATGACGAAACACACTGCCAGCAGTGCTGGGGGACTGCAGTGGAAGGTTGTGGTCAAGTGTATTTTGTGGATAATACTGGCACACACATGTTTCACAGTGATAGACGCACGAGCAGCGACGCCTCACAGTAAACATTTTCACAGTGACGTGGAGGAAAAATCAGCATCACCACCACTGTCAGCTGATTCTGGACTATCAGCAACCACAGACACTGATCACGGCGATCAACGCTTTGTGATTCCACGGGAATCTCCCGCGGACAAACCCAGCGCCAGACGACAAATGCGCCGAAAAGATGCTGATAGACAGGGAGAGGACACTGGACTACCAAAGACCACAGACACAGATCACGGTGCTCAGCGGTCTTCCTTTCCACGGGGGTCTCCCGCGACCAAGCCAAACGCCAAACGCCAGATGCGTCGCAGAAAACAACACCCTGACGGACCTGGAGAGGAAACTGACGCTCCTACCGTCGACCAACCAGAGATCATATTCCAAGAACCCGAAGATCTCGACCAACGAAAAGAGTCCACACAAAACTCCTCATGGCACGCTCATTTGCATCTGGATACGATCTTCAACACTTCGGCTGGTTATGACGTTGTTGCTTTCAGAGAGAGCGAATATTTCGTTCAAAAGATCTTTCACAAGTATGGCGATCTGTCCGCGATTTCTTTCGAAGGGCTGGAAACGTTGATGTCAAGCCTGGGCCTCTCCGCTCCAGACTCGGACCACGAAGGAGACGATGGTATGAAAAGCGGGGTCGGTAATAACACCCATGGTAAAGCGACGCCTCAACACACACGGAGAAGACAAGGACGAAAACGTGGCGAGCGTGCGGTCATCACCCATGTACACACGGACCATTCCGACGTAAGTTCCATTTTTTTTTGGGGGGGGGGGGGATTTTTAAAGGGGGCTTATGCTACCATTTCTATGCTCACAGATCGTTCTGAGCTGTTTTCACTCTCAATGCTCGGGTCGTGAGTTCGAACCCCGGCTGGGGCCAAATATTTGCGCTCGCCTTTTCCTCGCTGCCCCGTCTTTGATATCACCCTTACCTGGTGGAAAAAGACGTTAAAATCCCAAACATCTCTCCCCCCCCTCCCCCCACCTCCTGAACATCTATCATCACACCACTTAGACTCCTGGACAATGACAGCGTCTGTAATGCTGGCCCTGTGCCACCCAAAAGTAAAAACCCAACGACAGCGCCAACAGAAAAAAAATCTGCCCCGTCCCATACAAATATGCTTCTCTTATGAAAACGACGACCAAACGTTTTACATCAGCCATTAGTCGCCTACCCGAAGCAGGCGATATTTGACAGGGCCTTCTTTGTGGCCTTCTTGCGTCAGACGTCATAACAAGGAAGAGAGAGAGGTATATCGTAACGCTGGTTGGGTTGATGGGGAGGGGAAGTGTGTGTGTGTGTGTGTGTGTGGGGGGGGGGGGGATAGGCGTGCCGAAACGACGACAACAAAACTCTTTACCGCAGCCATTAGTAGCCTACCCGAAGCTGACGATATTTGAAAGGGCTTTTTGGGGCTTTCTCGCGTCACAACAAGAGAGAGAGAGAGAGAGAGAGGGGGGGGAGGGGCTGGGGGCGGGCAAGGAGGGCGGAAACTAGAACCTAATGCTCAGGTGTTCACGCGTTAAAGCCAGTGTTCACATCCCGACAGTGCCACACACCGAAGGAGCTGCTGGTGGCCTTTCACTTCGAGGAACTCAAGATGCTGGGCGTGAAACAGTTTCTCCTGCTTTGCCCTGCCCTGCTGGACCAGCTGGACAACGCCGGGTGTCACCCGCAACACCACCATCTCCATCATGACGTGCACGACGACCACGACCACCACATCCACGACCACGACAACCACAGCGACGTCCATGAACACCATGCTCACGATGACGACCAGACCACTGCTGGGAATTTGAACACCACACTTTTAACTGTTGATTCGTCACATTTCGAGAATATTCCGCCTTTGGGTGAGTCAAAAATCTGTCTGTCTGGTTGTCTGTCTGTTTGTCTGTCTGTCTGTCTCTCTCTCCCTCTCTCTTGTTTGTGTGTTTGTTGTTGTTGTTGTTTTCTGTAGCAAGGACAAGTTGTAAGATAAGAACTTGTGCTTAACGTTTATATCCTTGTAAAATAAAGTTCATTCATTCATTCATTCATTCAAAGCTCATTCATTCATTCAAAGCTTATTCATTCATTCAAAGCTCATTCATTCATTCAGTCAGTCATTCACGCATTCATTCATCCATTCACAGGGGCGCCGGTAGATGTTGGGGGGAGGGGGGGACAGAATCTCAGAGGGGGGAAACGCCAGAGCCAGTGAAAGGAAGGACGTTGCCGGGAGAAAGTGAAAAGCGGGGGGGGGGGGGGGGGGGGCGTTCAGATGCTGCACAGACAAAAACCTTTCCGAACCAGTGAGCCATTGAAAGGAAGGACGTTGCCCGAAGAAAGTGAAAAGCGGGGGGAGGGGGGGGGGGGGAGGAGACGACTTTCTGCCAAGTCGTTTTGATATTTCATGCAACGGCTAAACTGAGTTCTCTGTTCGGTGGGATGAGGGAGAGAGCAGGAAGAGGGGGGGGGGGGGGTAGGGGAAAGGAGGGGGGGGGGGGGGCAAAGCCATGGTCTTGCCATAGTCACCTGATTTTCCAGGGGGGGGGGGGGGGGGGCAAAAAGATACTCTTGTCCCCCCTGCTTGGGTACTTGGGTACAGGGGGGGGGGGCAACTGCCCCCCTCCCCCCCCCCCCCCCGGTTCCGGCGCCCCTGATTCATTTTCTCTGTCTCACTCTGAGAAATAAATGTGTGTGTGTGTGTGTGTGTGTGTGTGTGTGTGTGTGTGTGTGTGTGTGTGTTTCCGCAAACTATCTCAAGAACGGGTGAACCAGTGAGCAGCGTTTTTGATGCGTGTGTTCATTATCGGACTCCAAAAAAGGCCTATTTCTTTTGGTTGACATTTAACAAGGGTCAAGGTCACAGGGCTATGCCTAACGTAGGCAACTAAGCTCAGCTGAAGGCATGAGGAGTTGCTGCCCTTCTCCCATACACCGAAAAGGGGTTGCAGAGCCGCTATTAATGAAACATGCCAGGGCAGGGGGCTTTTCCCACCGCCTCGGCGTGGTTCTTGAATTATTATCACTATTATTATTAACCCGATTTTCCCAGTAATGGAATTATAAAGAGAATAAATAAATAAATGAATAAATAATAATAATAATATTATTATTATTATTATTGTTATCAGTTTTGTTGTTGTTGTGTTTCAGTGTGGCTTTACAGCAGTGCGGCTGTTCTCGTGATCTCCCTTGTGGGTCTGCTGGGCGTCGCCGTGATTCCGATAATCCGCAGACTGTTCTACAAGAGCCTGCTGCAGTTCCTGGTAGCTCTTGCCGTTGGCGCCTTGTCCGGGGACGCTCTCCTCCATCTCCTGCCGCACGTGAGTACCGAATGTGTTCAGCTGAAGTCTCCATGTTTGTTCATGTCCCCAAAGTCTGTTTTAAAGCTCCGTAAGCACGCAGTGTTGCCATCGACCCCTTGTGACTTCTACGGCGTGCCCGAAATTTGGATGCAAACCGCTATAGCGCTTCGTGCCACTCTTTGGATCCCCAGCCCCCTACTCCCTGTATGATACGATTGGTTAAAAAGAACAAGCCACTGCACACCAGTAGGAGTCACTTCACGCCACTATTACCCAAGGAGTGGGCCACCCTCGAGGCGGACGAGACTGTTGCAGATTGTGTAATAGTGGTTTCTAGTGATCTGGGCCCGTATTGTAAAACTCGAGGTTAATTTAACCCACGGCTACGGGCCTAACCCAGACTAGGACAAAAGAAACCCCAAAACAAAATTAAATAAAAAAGGGAATCGAAGAAATGTAGGGAAAAAATCCTCCTGTAACGTCTTAGGAACCATGGTGGAATGGACCCGCTTTCTGGTTAAACAAAACTAACAACAAACAAAGAAAAAAAAAAAAAGGCAGAAAATTTAACCCTAGAGCTAGTTTAGTTCGAGGTTAGACTCTAACCCTGGGCTAAAACCCCTAACCTTGACTTTTACATGCAGGCCCAGAAGATTTCAAGTTAAAACTGCGATTTTTGCATTTGCTTACAAGAGTTAATGTTTCACAGGCGATAAGCGGTGGACACGGCCAAGAGAAGCATTCAGAAGAGTCTAGCCACACAGACGACCACGCCGCTGGCAACGACCGTGATCACCACGACCACCGCGACGCCAGCAGCGGCGACCACAACGACCACACGGAGACAGTGTGGAAAGGTCTGACGGCGTTGCTGGGACTTCTGTTCTTCTTCCTGTCCGAGCGGGTTCTGACCATCGTGACGTCACTCCGGGCTCAGAAGAAAGTGAAGGTCAGGGTCACGATGTCATGGTCGGTACAGCTAGTGGTAGTGTATGGTTACAGTACACGTACCAACCCGCTGTGTAGTGTGCGTATGAAGACACGGACAGTGGCTCACACAGACACAGACACAGACACACAGACACAGACACAGACACACACACACACACACACACACACACACACACACACACACACACACACACACACACACACACACACACACACACACACACACACACACACACACAGAGGCACACACAGATACACGCACATGTACACGCGCGCGCGTGTGCACACACAGACACAGACACAGACAGACACACAGAAACACACACACACACACACACACACACACACACACACACACACACACACACACACACACACGAGAGAGAGAGAGAGAGAGAGAGAGAGAGAGAGCCTCCCCCGTTCAACAACTTCAATAATAATTAATTCATGATTAATAATTAATTTATTCATTAATGACAGTAGTAGTAGTAGTAGCAGTAACAGTAGCAGTAGCAATAGCAGTAGTAGTAGTAATAATAACAATGATAATGATAATAGTAATAATAATAATAGTACTACTACTACTAATGATATATCAATTCTTAATAATTTTAATTAGTTTATATTAATTAATGATAATGATAATAGTAATAATAATAATAATAATAATAATAATAATAATAAT
Source organism: Batillaria attramentaria (assembly GCA_018292915.2). Taxonomy (NCBI): domain Eukaryota; kingdom Metazoa; phylum Mollusca; class Gastropoda; family Batillariidae; genus Batillaria; species Batillaria attramentaria. The sequence continues at coordinate 739,159 of JACVVK020000246.1, forward strand.
ATTTTATTGAAAAAAAGTTCGTCTGTTTAATTTTGACCAGTTTGACTAGACAAGACAGGAACGTCAGCAAAAGCTTATCATCAAACATTAAATTTCACCCCAAGGTGAGACGGACAGAATTAGAAAGCATGCGCATGAAGAGATTAGAGGCGGCCATGCCCTCGCGCCAGCTGTTAGGTTTCCGTCTTTCTTCGTGTGTCATCTTTCTTGGTTTCCTCTTGTTGTTTCTTAACTCTTTGACGACGGAGCACAATTTCTGACACACGATTTCCTAGACAAGACAGGAAATCGTGTGTCAGAAATTGTGCTCCGTCTATAGGAAATCGTGTGTCAGGAATTGTGCTCCGTCGTCAAAGAGTTAATCGTCGGATGAAAATATAGGGTCAGAGCGATAACGAGGACAAGGAAACGGACACAGACAACTCGAGCAGCGAGTGGGGTGGGTAGGGGTTAAGGAGACAGGAGGGGTTGGGGTGGGGGTGGTAAAAAGCCTTTGTTTGTCTTAATCGGAAAAAAAAGAAAGACGTGAATCACGCGCATTCTCTCACACACTATACATTACATTCACGTGGTGCGAAAGGTCAGCTCAGCTATTTAAGTTTCGGAATTTAGAATTGCGTCTATTTTCAAATTTTGTGGGCTGAACATTTCTAAAGCAGAAAGGGAGGAAGCCGGAGTACCCGGGGAGAACCCCCCCGATCTTCGGCCCCGAATGAACGATGCCACGTACGAGAAGGAAGAATTTTTCGCCCCGAGTGGGACGCAAACCTGACCTCTCGCATTGCTGGCGAAGTCTCTTAACCACTAGACCACCGACCGCCCCAATAGGTGGGTGGGTGTTTGGGAGTTTAACGTCCTTATCCACCACATACGGGTGATATCAAAGACGGGGCAACGATGAAAAAGCCAGCACAAATAGTTGGCCCCAGCCGGGATTCGAACTCACGACAAGAGCGTTGGAAGTTCAACGCTCTACCATTCGGCCACTCCGGCTCCCCGCCCCAGTAGGTGGTGTTACGGGGAGGTGGAGGTGGGGGAAGGGAGGGGGGAGGAGAGAGGGGGTAAGGGGGAGGGGGTAAACACTAAACACTAAACATCCATCCCACAGGGTCCATACAGGTTCACAGTCCCCAAAAACCATGACTTTTTCATCACTTTTCCAGGCCAACTCTCCTGGTTTTCATGACAACTTCCTCGCCCTCTTTCACACTGACACACGCGAGGGTAGAAATTCTGAGCTTATCCAAGTTATCGCAGTCAGCAAGACTAATGCTCAGAGTTAGCCATTAGCTTTACGAGAAGGCAGTTTATTGGTATTTTTGGCGAACAGTCCAGTGAGTAATCACCAAGCTGACCGCCTCATTGTCTGGCTCAAAATGGCTTCCATAAAATTCTGAAATTCCATGACTTTTCATGACTCTTGAGATAATTTCTGAACTTTTTTCCAGACCTGGAAAAGCTTCAAATTCCATGACTTTTCCAGGATTCCATGACCTGCACGGACCCTGATCCCCTCTTACCTTTATTTCAAGTTTTGGCAATTTGAGTGTTTGGGGAATTTTGTTCCGTTTGTACGCAGTGGGCGTAGCAGCAGCGTGTCCTAAAGTTGGCCCGTGCAATCACAGTTTCTACCGTTGTCTAATAAAGGTGATTTCAGTTCAATTCATTATATATTTATCCACCCTGCAGAAGAGCGCTCTCAAACGCAAGGAGAAAGAGGCGGCCCTGCTGAGAACCAGCACCAACGGGCATCAGGATGTTCAGGAACCATTGTGCCTCTTTTCGCCAACAGGTACGCTTCCTACCTCCCCCTCCCTCCTAACGGACCGCATATAATGTACATTACGCAGCAACCTGTTATTTTTATTATTGTTTTCTTTTTGAACAGAAATTTACATTTGTAAAAAGTACAAACAGCACAGGGCATACCCCCCCCCCCCCCAAAAAAAAACAAACAAAAAAACAAACAAACAAAAAAAACCAAACAAAACAAAACAAAACAATAACAAACAAACCCAAAACAAAACAAAACAACCACCACCAACAACAAAAAAAAACCGCAAAAACAAAAAACAAAAACAAAAAAACAAACAAAAAAGAAACAACAAAAACAAAAAACCACAAACAAACAACCAAAAAACCCCCCAAAACAGACAAACACCCCCCAGAAAAAACAAACAAACAAACAACAACAAACAAACAAACCAAAAACCACCACCACCACCACCACAACAACAACAACAACCGAACAAGCAAACAAAACACACACACACACACACACACACACACACACACACACCACACACACACACACACACACACACACACACACACACACACACACAGAAACAACAACAAACCCTAGCTTAAAAAAAAAGCAACCTGTTATTTTAATTTTCCTATACCATTTCATTATATGATTCGTATTTACAAAGGTCGCACGTGTGTGTGTGCGAATGCGTTTGGACCTGATGGTTCTCTATGGTTTTGTTTCTTGTAGTTTAGTGCATAATAATGAAAATGCTCTAAAAGAAAAGTTCAAAATCGTGTGTGTGTGTGTGTGTGTGTGTGTGTGTGTGTGTGTGTGTGTGTGTGTGTGTGTGTGTGTGTGTGTGTGTTCAAATTCACCAGCGGCGACTCGGCTGTATTCCTCGCACTCCTCCATCAGCCTTCCCGTCAGAGAAACAGCCATCATCAGCGACGACGAAGATGACGACGACGATGACGACGACGTCCGAGGTCAAGATCAAGGTCAAGGTCACGCTCACGGTCACAGTCGAGATTACAATCAAGATAAAGGTCAAAGTCAAGATCCCGATCAAGTTCAAGGTCACGGCCACGGCCACGGTCACGGTCACGGTCACGGCCACAGTCACGAGATGCCGGGCTCGGTATCCGCGGTGGCTTGGATGGTGATCCTTGGCGACGGGCTGCACAACATGAGCGACGGCTTGGCCATCGGTGCGGCGTTCGCCAGCAGCTTCACCGGAGGCTTCAGCACAACGGTCGCCGTCTTTTGCCACGAGCTCCCGCATGAGATAGGTCAGTGACCTTCACGAGACTGACGCTAGCAAGTACATGTACAATGCTAGCATACTTGTGAAACTAAAGCCGGCTCTTAACTGGGCACTGCGGAGCGCCACCACACGTGACACAGCTGTGATTGGGGGGGGGGGGGGTCCGCTGCGGTGAGAACTGCCGCATTCACCAGCACAGTACATTCTCAGCCTGTTTTGAGATTACTGCCTGCACTAGTTGTCCCCAGTGCATACACAGACTCGCAGCTTTGTGCTCTGCCACGAAAAATGCGTGCTTGTTGCGGCAAGGGAGACAACTCATGCAGGCAATAATCTCGAAACAGGCTGAGAATGTACTGTGCTGGTGAATGCGACAGTTTTCACCGCTTCTGTGCACACTGTGAAATAACACGGAGACCTCAAAGTTGTTTGCAACTGTCTAATTTCCTTGTCACCTAGTAGTTCTTTTTTTCCCTTCTTAGGTATCACTTAGCGCGGCTCGGTCTCGGTTAGCCCGACTTGGCCGTCGTCGCAGGGGCCTAGAGTTATCGACGTATCCGGAACAGGGTTGATCTGTTATTAGTCCGGGTAACCCATGAGTGATCGGGGAAGTCTCTCGATTTCAGGAGAGAGGAGACCATGACTAATCTGTTATTAGACGCTGCAAGGGTGAGAACTGTGCTTTCCCACACAGGCACAGTTCTTTCCCTTCACCGATCTCCTTTCCTTCGAGTCGAGCTTTTTGCAGAACTTTTCTCCGTCTTTTCAAAACATGATCACCCACGTTAACTCAAAACGCCCATCGCCTTCTTAAAATGGTTTACTACATTATTAACCCCTTCGCTGTGGCAGGAGACTTCGCCATGCTGCTGAGCGCGGGAATGCCCGCGCGCCAAGCTCTGGCGTACAACATTTTGTCGTCCGTCCTGTGCTTCCTGGGCATGGTCGGCGGGGTTCTGCTGGGGCAGGTGGGGGAGGCCACACCCTGGATCTTCGCTGCAGTGGGCGGGATGTTCCTCTACATCTCCATGGCAGATATGGTAAGTGTGTGGTTAGCGCCCACTGAATCAGGTGTGTAACAAAGTGTAACAAAGTAAGTCTACTTTATAAGCGGCGTCTGTCGGCCTCTGTCATCTGTCGCCCGATCGAGGCTGTTTGTGATAAAACTTTAACATTTTAGTCCCTCAGGAACTACAAACAAAAGGGTGGGTGGGTGGGTGTTTGGGGGTTTAACGTCCTTTTCCACCACATAGGGTGATATCAAAGACGGGGCAACGATGAAAAAGCCACTGAGCACAAATATTTGGCCCCAGCCGGGATCGAACTCACGACCCGAGCATAAGAAGTCCAACGCTCTACCATTCGACCACCCCGGCTCCCCCTACAAACAAAAGAAACGCCAAACTTAATAATAATAATAATAATAGTAATAATAGGCGCTTTACCCAATTTCATGAATCGGCTGAAAGCGCCGCGAACTGAACCCAACGCGTACGCTCACGTAAATCACACGCATTCTGTCACATACTGGACATAAACACATTACAATCACGTGGTGCGAAGGGTCAGCTCAGCTATTTAAATTTCGGAATTTAAAATTGCATTTATTTTTTGTCAAATTTGGTGGGCTGAACATTTCCAAAACTTTTCACAAGGTAGCTGGTGACAAGGTGTTTCGAAACATCTCATTCTCCTAAAGGTCAAGGCTGCAGGGTCTTGATGAACTTGCATTTCTAAAACATTAGTCTTTTCCCATTTACTCAGCAACGACTTACATAACATGTAATGTACGTCTCTGCTCAGTCAGCAACCACAAATACCAGGCAGCCCAAACTCGGCACATCTATAGTCAATTATTTTCGTTTTATACCTGTGACCTTGACCTTGGGTAGGGCACCGAGTTTAAAACACTCGTGTTAACATAAAACGTATCCGACCTTCGTCAACTTCTCGAGGGGCAGTAACTCTTTCACAATTGACAAACAGAATCCCCTATAGCTCAACCCACTCAACTGATCCCCGAATTTCACGTGGTTTTTACAGCTGCCCCAGCTGACGGCCGGTGATGAGGGCGGGACGGCGTCCAGCGCCTGGTGCAGACTACTCCTGCAGTTCACTGGCATTTCCATCGGAGGCGGCATTATGCTGGCCATCGCTCTGTATGAGGACGATCTCCGGAAAATGATGGACTGATGGAACTTGTGTTTCTTTGTCAGTTCGTGGCGCTTGACTCTTCACTTGTGTTCATATTATTAAAACTGAGATTACATTCCCGCGCAAAGTTTGCTTTAATTTTGGATTCATTTTCGCAGATTTATGCAGACGTGACTTACGTAAAATTAATGTTAATGAAATGGTCGTTTTCGTCGTCGTCGTCGTTGTTGTTCGTGTTATGTTATGTTGTGTTGTGTGTGTGTGTGTGTGTGTGTGTGTGTGTGTGTGTGTGTGTGTGTGTGTGTGTGTGTGTGTTGTTTTGTTTTGGGTTTTTTGGTTGTTTTTTGTTGTTGTTGTTTTTGTGTTTGTTTGGGTTTTTTGGGTTTTTGTGTGTGTGTGTGTGTGTGTGTGTGTGTGTGTGTGTGTGTGTGTGTGTGTGTGTGTGTGTGTGTGTGTGTGTGTGTGAGATAATGATAAAATAATGAGTATTGTAATTTGTAGTGTGTGTGTGTGTGTGTGTGTGTGTGTGTGTGTGTGTGTGTGTGTGTGTGTGTGTGTGTGTGTGTGTTAGAGAGACAGAGAGAACCCCCGAGGAAGTGTTAATGTATGTAGTTGACAGGTTCCTGTACCCAAGAGTCGCAGTTGTCTCACCATGCACTGACTCTTCAGTGAAAATGTCTTACCAGTGCGGAAGGGGATAACTCCTCCACCAAGGAGGAGCGAAATAGCGTTGTGTTGTTTCCCTTTGTTGAGTGCATTTGCCTTTTACAAGTGTACATTGCTTAAAAACAAACAAAAAACAAAACAAAATAAAAACGATTCACTCTTTCGCTCATGAGGCTAATTACCTCGATCGCCTGATGTTCGGGTGTGCTTCGGTGGCACTGCCTGGTCTCGGAATTCCCAACCTGCTTATCTACAGGGCGTTCCGTCAGTCCCGAAGCAGAGTGCGGCACTGGCAGGGGGGACAGGGTCAAGGTCAAGATCAGAGCGGAGGTCACGGTCAAGGTCAAGGTTCTAGTGCAAGGGACGGTGTGGCGCTTGAAAACCTCAGGATGGAGCAAGGACCGAGTGGAAGAAACTCCGGCTGTAACGAAAGCCAGCACCAACTGCAGCGTGAAGGTCAGAAGCAAGGTCAGAGCCAAGGTCAAGGTTCTTGTGCGAGGCGCGGTGTGGCGCTTGAAAACCTCAGCATGAAGCAAGGGCCGAGTTTTAAGTAACTCCTGCTGTAACGAAAGCCAGGACCAAGTGCAGCGCGAAGGTCAAAACCAAGGTCAGAGCCAAGGTCAAGGTTCTAGTGCGAGGCACAATGTGGCGTTTGAAAGCCTCAGGATGGAGCAAGGACCGAGTGGAAGTAACTCCAACTCTGACGAAAGCCAACACGAACTGCAGCGCAAAGGTCAGAACCAATGTCAGAGTCAAGGTCAAGGTTCCAGGGCGAGGCGCAGGGTCACGTTTCAAAGCCCAAACGTGGAGCAAGGAACGAGCGAAGGCCACTCCTCCGGCCCTAACGAAGCCCGAAACCAAGGGCCGCGCCAAGGTCAAGGTCAATGTCAAGGTCAACTCCACGGTCACATCAACGTGAGCGTGCGCAGCCGAGCGCAGGCGGTATCCTCGTCGGATATAGCTCTGCTGCGCTCACTGCTTGCAGTGGTCCTGTGCCCTGTCGTCCTTTTCATCCCGTCCATGGTCGTCACCCCGCTTCGCTTACAGGTGGAGATTCCCAACGAGGTGTTCTTGTTCTGCGTGTGGCTCCTGGCCGTCAACAGCAGCATCACCTGGATCGTGTACGGCGTCATGAACACTCGGTTCAGGCTAGGTTTCGAACGCGCCTTGTCCAGGTGCAAGCGTTGCAACTCTGTTGCCTAGACTATGACCAAGGCCCGTATGTAAAAGTCGAGGTTAATTTAACCCACGGCTACGGGACTAGGACAAAAGAAACCCTAGAGCAAAATTAAATAAGAAAGGAAGCGAAGAAAGGAAGAAAAAATCCTTCTATAATGGCTTAGGCACCTTGCTGGAATGAACCCGCTTCTTGATTTAAAACAAACAAACAAACAAACAAACAAACAGAAAATTTAACCCTGGAGCCAGTTTAGTTCGAGATTAGAGTCTAACCCAGGGCTAAAAGCCCTAACCTCGACTAATACATACGGGCCCTGGCGTCGTTCTGCAAGTAATGTAATGCTCCTGTCTAGACCGACCATGTTGGTATCGCTCTGCAAGTTGTGTAACTTTATTGCATAGACTGTGACCAGGCTATTTGTGCCGGCCTTTTCCTCGTTTCTTAAATCATTCTTACGTGGTGGAAAAGGACGTTAAACTCTCAAACACCCACCCCACATGTCCCCTGTGACCAGGTATCGTTTGCATCCACACAACACACACACACACACACACACACACACACACACACACACACACACACACACACACACACACACACACACACACACACACACACACATGCACGCACTCACACGGCGCTTAAAAATGTTCAGTGTTTGTGAGTTAGAAACGCTGTATCGCTGTCTTTGAATTTGCGTGCCCGTTTAGACTGAACATTTCATTTGTTGCAGTGCTTCATCCAAGCATGTTACCTATCGTAATACCACAGAGTTGCAGAAACAACTTGTGTATTCACATTCACATTCACATCGGCCCACCAAATGAGTTAGCGTCAGCAGAAGAAACAAAAACAAGATGGCCACTGACCAGCCCAATATGTTGTTTCCATTTAATCACCTGCTGTCGTCACGGTCGTACTTTTGTAATGCCATGTATACGGGAGGACACACACACACACACACACACACACACACACCACACACACACACCACACACACACTCTCTCTCTCTCTCTCTCTCTCTCTCTCTCAATGGAAACAACTGACCGGGCTTGTCAGACCAATCTTGGTTTTGGGAGGAGAGACGTCAAGTTGTTTTCTTTGAATCTATGACGTTTTCCTCATTGGGATGACGCATAATACATTTGACGTAATAACTTTGACTCGGATACAATTCTTGCAATGAAAGCAGCCCCATGAAAATTGAAGTGTTGCTGCTGCGCAGTGTAAAGATCGAATTTATACCGGCTCAATGTGGTTTAACAGACAAGTCTGCGCGGCGAACGTTTTTTCACTATGTGTTATGTCTGCTGCGCGCGCGCGCACACAGACACACACAGACATACGCGCGCGCGCTACGCACGCACGCACGCACGCACGCACGCACGCACGCAGACTTGCGCGAGCCCGCGTTTGTGCATGTGCTCCATTGAGACCTATGTGGTGTTCTCTCACTCTACTATGCTATTGAGTGAGAGTCAGTGGGAAAAACAAAGCTCACTACATCAATGAAACTCCCGCTTCCCCGTCTACAAATAGAGAACTTCCGAAAAGTGACGACACACCCCCACGTCAATCAAACATGACGTCGGCAAACTGACGCTGATACAGTTTTGCGTCAGTGCGCGTGTGCCTTTTCTGCGATGTTTGTGAGGCGTGTGGCTTGGTAAAGGAAATGTGCTTCGAGTACAAATTTTCGAGTCAACTGACGACAACGGCTGCAGTGAATTTTTCTAATTTTTTTTGTATATTTTTTATGGCACCCCAGGCTCATTATCTATGTATAGTAGGAGCGATTTTGAGATCTAAAGTGTGTTCACCAGCACTTTCATCAGGTACGGTTTTACGCCAAAAGTATAAAAGCGACAACCTCCAAAATTCACTCAGTTGAGAGTCCGTATTCATGCTATCTATGTCCCAAAAATGGAGTGGTTTAGGTAAATATTACGCCTTTAAACGCCAGAAAGCACTTTTTTTTGAAAAGGGCGATAACTCGCAAATCATGTGTGCAATCGTACCTGGATCGGGCCTTCTATTCAACAATCTTGATTCATTTAGAAACCCCAAATTTGAAATCGATCGGTTTAGTATTTTCGGAGAAATAGGCATCTGAACTGGGTTCACATGCAATGTCAACTCAGGCTCGGTTTACATGAAAACTATAAGAGCGACCATTTTCTAGTAGTGAGTCAATTCAGAGTCCGTATTCAAGCTATCTACTGCCAAACAATTGAGTGATTTAAATAAATATTACGCCTGTACACGAAAGACAACCAACTTGTCTCAAAAGGGCGATAACTCCCAAATCACTTAAGCAATCATCACACGCTTGAATCGTCTAATGTAACATTTTGATAAATTTGGATACCCCAAATTTGAAGCCATTCGGTTAAGTATCTTCGAAGAAACGGGCCCGGACACAATTCACACACGCACACACACACGCACACACATCCGCACAGACGGCACTCACTGAGGGAGGAGAACTGCGTTCGGAACACCATACGCGTCAGCATCGATGACGCAAGTTTTCTTACGTCATTGTCAGAGTTACACTTGCATAATCGTCTCTGCGGGAGATCGGCAGTGGACGTGCGTTTGTACCACAGATGCTTGCCTATGAACGATGGAAATTTTAGCCCGTCCTATTATGTTGTTTCCATTACTATGGAAACACATAAAAAAAGGGAGATGTATATTATTTTCAGCTTATCATATTTTATTAATATCACGCACAAACTTGCAATAATAGTTTCTGATCCAGTGAAAAAATAGGTCATGTACTGTGGTTTCAGTAGCTCATCTACTAGTGTTTCAATAGGTCATGTACCAGTGTTTCAATAGGTCATCTACCAGTGTTTCAATAGCCTATCTACCAGTGTTTCAATAGCCTATCTACCAGTGTTTCAATAGCCTATCTACCAGTGTTTCAATAGCCTATCTACCAGTGTTTCAAGAGCTCATCCTCCAGTGTTTCCGTCGCTAGTGTTTCAGTAGCTCATCTACATGTGTTTTAATACCTCATCTACCAGTGTTTCAATAGCTCGTCTACCAGCGTATCAATAGCTCATCTACCAGTGTTTCAAAAGCTCATCTACCAGTGTTTCACTAGCTAATCTACCAGTGTTTCAGTAGCTCATCTACCAGTGTTTCACTAGCTAATCTACCAGTGTTTCAATAGCTCATCTACCAGTGTGTCACTAGTTCATCTACCAGTGTTTCAATAGCTGATCTACCAGTGTTTCAATAGCTCATCTACCAGTGTGTCACAAGCTCATCTACCAGTGTTTCAATAGCTCATCTACCAGCGTTTCATCAGCTAATATACCAGTGTTTCAGTAGCTTATTTACCAGTGTTTCATTAGCTTTTCTACCAGTGTTTCAATAGCTCATCTACCACTGTTTTTTCTAAGATATGCACGGCCACCGCTCGCTTCAGGTCAACAACAGGAGTTGGTTGCGGACTGAGGACCAGGTGGACGGCGCTGATTGGTGGCTATGTTTTATCAGATTTCCGCGTCCCATTCTGTTCAGGAATGGACCGTGGGCTCAAAGAAAGTCGTAAAGTTGTATTTCTCTAATGTTAGAAGCCACAAAGTCACGGAAACGGTCGTGACGATCAAATGAAGCATCCGGACGCTCGGTGGTCTAGTGGTTAAGAGACTTGTCACCAATGCGAGAGGTCAGGGGTTCGAGTCCCATTCGGGGTTAAAGAATTTTTCCTTCTCGTGTGTGGCAGCGTTCATTCGGGCCGATCGTCGGGGATTCTCTCCGCCGGGTACTCCGGCTTCCCTCTGCTTTGGAAATGTTCAGCCCACAAAATTTGAAAAATAAATGCAATTCTAAATTCCGAAATTTAAATAGCTGAGCTGACCCTCCGCACAGCGTGATTGTAACGTGTTTGTGTCCAGTGTGTGAGAGAATGCGTGTGATTCAGGTGAGCGTGCGTGTTGGGTTCAGTTCGCGGCACTTTGAGCCGATTCATGAAATTGGGTAATGCGCCTGTACAATACTCATTATTATTTTTATTATTATAATCCGTCTATCTGGCAAATAGCCTGAGAGACTCGAAAGCGACAGTTTTTCCTCTCAGCGGTGATACGAACGTAGAGGCTTTAAACCTACCTTTCACGCGCAGTGGCCCTGTTCAGCTTTAAAACTGACCTACCAGGAAGAAGTTCTGACTGTGCGGGCGAAAGGGCAGAGACAGCTGTGTACAGAGAGTGCAGAGCCCAGCCTGTGTCAAAGGCAGCTCAGACTTCAATGGTGAAGACACACGCACCTACGTCGACCTCTGTAAGCAGATTTTAATTTCACTTCCGTGTTTCTTGTTGCAGTAGATATAAGCGTAGATCGAACAGATGAAATGGTAAGTACCTCAGTGTGTTACATTGTTCAGAGACTTATCATCGTGTTAGACTGGAGGGAAAAGTCGTTGGGTTCTGAATGTGCTTTCAGGATTATTTTCACCTGTAGAATAACTACTTCTGTGAAGTTGTTTCTCTGACAAGCCTAGCTATGCACTTCTGTTCATGCCACTGATTAAGGGCAGTTGGCGATTAGTGTTACTAGTATGCATTTGTCCGATTATGGCGAAAATAGTTTTGGGGTTTAGTCACTTTGTCAAAGCACAAAAGGCATCGGATTTGTATTGGCGTGCCCATGCAAAAAGTGCATTTTTACTTCTTCAGATCACTAGAGACCACTTGAAGCAGCTATTACGCAATCTGCAGTGGTTTCGGAAACTAGCGGGGAAGGCCCACGCCTGACGTAATAGTGGCTCGAGCTGGCTCCTACTGGTGTGCAGTGGCTGGTTCTTATTATTAAGCGGGTAGGGGGTGGTCGGGTTCGGGCTCTTAAAGGTCTGCTTAAAGGTCTGCAATCTCAGCAAAACGGTGCGTTTTTTAAAACTGCGACTCCTTCGACTGTGCACAATCCAATCCGGGAACTCTGTCACAGTTGCAGAGTTTTCAGCGCTTCGGGGACCCTCATAAAACCAGGGCACGAGTTTGCCGTGACATTTGGCTTTTGGTCAGTGAGAGCGAGACACATCGCTGCAGTGTCTAGCGGATGTTGAGTGCTGCACGATCTTTCTCGCTCAGTGTCAAAACGCAAACTGAGCTATGAAATCAGGCTGCCCTAGGCTTTTATTGGGGTTTCAGGGACGCTGAAAACTCTGCAACTGTGACAGAGTTGACTGTGCTTGCACGGTCGACTGTGTAAAATTTTTTCACACTTCGGAAAGCTTTTTGATGGGAGCTTAGGGGGTGGGTGGGTGTTTGGGAGTTTAACGTCCTTTTCCACCACATACGGGTGATATCAAAGACGGGGCAACGACGAAAAAGCCAGCACAATATGTGGCCCCAGCTGGGATCGACCTCACGATCCGAGCATTGGAGGTTCAACGCATTGGGAGCTGAGATTTTTCAGGGGTAAGTGTGACTGTAGTTCACGCAGTGTGCCTGTCGTATACGCTGTAGATTCCGCAGTGATGTGGTGCAGACAGCCGATACCGGTTTCCTGGCCAGCCTTCTTCCTTTTCCTGACAAGTACCACACTCAGTGTCCGTGCCTTCACTGTTACTGGTGAGAAACTTAATTCAGCTACTATATATATCACAGTTTATTTGAGATGTTTGACAGCTCGAACCTTTGCCCGAGTCCTGTTTCGTACAATTTATGATGTTTTTACTTGCGTTTGGAGTGTTTGCCCAAAGCCTATCGTTTATCACGGAGTGGTAATACTCTAGACCTCACTTCACCTCTGTTACTAACCCTAAACTTCTGAAAATGGGTTACTAGCCCTAAACTAACCGAACACCTCCTTAAAACGACCATTATTGACCCTAAATTAACCATAAACCTCCGTAATGTTACTGTTGGACACGCTGCGAGCGGTTTCAGAGTACACTCTGGAGTGATTAACGTGTATGTTACCCTCCAGCACAGCAGGATCTGTGAACAAATCTTTTCAAAGTGCGCTGCGAGCTGTGTGCATTGGGGTGGGGCAGTAGGTGAACACACACACACACACGCACACGCACACACGCACGCACGCACGCATATCACACATACACATCACACACACACGCGCGCACACACACACACATCACACACACACACACACACACACACATGCCCACACACACACGCACACACACGCATGCACACACACATGTATGCACACGCACGCACACGCACGCACACACACGCACGCACACACACGCACATCACACACACACACACACACACACACAGCGTAAGCTTCAATGGTGAGCGATTACCGGGTTGACAGGTTTCAAACTTTACCGCAATGCGCCCGTTACGGTCCATTGCTTCAGTGAAGGCGTATTGCTCACCAGCCCAGCGGTCTCAGTGAATACAGTGTCGTGTTCACGCCACACCACACCTTTAGAGAAGCGACAGTCATACACAGCACAGTGCTCTGGGAATTAGAATTTCTCAAGACATGCGTCGCAATTCAGGCTACATAATACACATGCGGATTTCAAGGGTGGGTTGGTGGGTGTGTAATAAGTGTCCGTATTGTAGTAGTACTTGAGAAATCATGTGACACGGAGCACGACGACATCACATGACAATCAGGCATGGTTCCCTGCAAAAAGGTTCTTTCTTTCAGACAGAAAGAACAGAGATTCAGCCTTTTTGGCAAAAAAACCCCATCGTCATCGATGAGCAAGTACATATAATATATTACTACTCTTCGGGGAGAACTCGCTCCCTATGTCAACACCATCGACGACGAAACATTTTGACTCGGCATATCGGTGTTTCCAACTTCATAAACTCGTTGTTCAAGTACAAAACAACAGTAGCCAGTACCTAGCAAGCAATCCTTACTCAAATTTCGGACAGTTTTAAACAACACCTATCAGAAGTCGTTCTCAAAAAGTTCAATCGAAGCTGGCGTCTCACCGACGTGTATGCTGTTTACTGATTTGGTCGTGTGCTATCGGCACAGAGAATGGCAGCGGATTCGTGGTCTAGATAGATCTCCGATTGAACAGAAGCTTCTTGAATCATTTGAGTCATGCATGCAGTTAAAATGTAACTGCTGGGGGAAGGACACTTTAATCGGTGTACATGTACTACAAATATTAGGAATAAACACTCACAAAGCTTCATATTTCGTGAAGAATCGCGACTGGAAGAACCCGCTTGAACGGGCCCTAATCGTGCAAAGCGTGAACAGACTGAGCTGTGCTTGATCGGTTTCGCATTCATCACGCAAATTTACATTTCATTGAAAGCGTCAGCATGCTTGTTTGTGTCTTTAGTTGAAATTTAAAACTCGTGTTTTTGTTTGGATTTAAGTTCATGAGTGAATTGACTCCGTCTTGCCAGCAAGAAAAGGCGCACTTTATTCTGTCGGCGTCGTGCTCTGCCGACGTACAAACTCGTTCGTGTGCTATGTGCAGCCGCTGTCGACTGTTTTTACTAGGATAAACGTTGAAAATATACCATAAATTGCCCCCCACCCCCAAAGGACGATAAAGCATTTACACACATTTCGCTAAAGCTCAGGGTTGATTTGCGTCTTGGATCAAAATACTCGTCGGTATCCAACAGCTTGATGGGGAATAACTGCTAATTCTCTCTCTTAAAAACTCTCAGGCAGAAGAGAAATGTCTGTTTTAAAATGGGCAAAAAAGATATTGTATTGCACTGCATTGCATTGCACTTGTATTGTATTGTATAGGCAGTCCAGATGGGATCGTGGAGCAGTTAGCGGTGTCCCTTTCAACAATTCAATTGCAATTGTCAACGACAGCGGGCGGTCGCTGCTGTAGTGGTTAAGAAACTTGTCACCAATGCGAGAGGTCAGGTTCGAGTCCCACTCGGGGCAAAGGATTTTTCCTTCTCGTATGTGGCACCGATCATTCAGGCCGATCGTCGGGGGTTCTCTTCGGGTACTCCGGCTTCCTCCCCCTCTGCTTTGGAATTGTTCAGCCCACAAAATTTGAAAAGGAAATGCAATTCTAAATTCCGAAACATAAATAGCTGAGCTGACCCTTCGCACCACGTGACTGTAATGTGTTGTTGTCCAGTGTGTGAGAGAATGTGTGTGATTCACGTGAGCGTGCGTGTTGGGTTCAGTTCGCGGCGCTTTGAGCCGATTCATGAAAGTGGGTAAAGCGCCTATACAATACTCATTATCATCATCATTATCATTATCAACGACAGGTTTCGACTGTGACTTTGAGACGCTGTGTGGCTGGACACAGTGGACGGGTGATCAGCTGGACTGGGACCATGCGTCCGGGCCAACGTCCGCCAACGACACTGGTCCTTCCGGGGACCACACCACTGGACAGGGTAACCACTGCTTTCCCCCCATTGTCATCGCCCACGTCGTTAGCATTATCATCATCGTCGACGTCGTTAGCATTATCATCGTCGTCGACGTCGTTATCATTTTCATCATCGTCGACGTCGCTATCATTATCATCATTGTCGACGTCGTTATCAACGTCGACAATGATGACAATACGAGCGACGCCGACTATTATTATGATAATGATAGCGACGTCGACGACGATGATAATGATAACGACGTCGACGTCGCTATCATTATCATCATCGTCGGCGTCGCTCTTATTGTCATCATTGTCGACGTCGCTATCATGATCATCGTCGTCGACGTCGCTATTATTATCATCGTCGTCGACGTCGCTATGATTATCGTCATCGTCGGCGTCGCTCTTATTGTCATCATTGTCGACGTCGCTATCATGATCATCATCGTCGGCGTCGCTCTTATTGTCATCATTGTCGACGTCGCTATCGTGATCATCGCCGTCGACGTCGCCATCATTATCATCGTCGTCGACGTCGCTATCATTATCGTCATCGTCGACGTCGTTGTCAAGATGATGATGGTGATGACGATGACGGTGATGACGATAATGGCGATGACGATGATGACGACTTGCAAGTGAGAGGCTCTGCCCTGGCTGATGAGTGACTTACTTGCTACGGGAAAGGGTTTACTACGCTGATCCGTTCGTTAGGCAGTTGAAGGTTTGGGGGAAAAATACGAATCCTGGAATAGTGGGAAAATTGTGCAGGACATTACTTGAAATCCCCGGGATGGGATAAAGAAATCCCTGGGATGGGATAAAGGAATCCCCGGGACTGCTGGGATAAAGGACTCCCCGGGATGGGATGCTATGTTTCTACTGAAAACAAATGGACTGAAGCGATGAGCACCTTGCAACAAGAAATAATTTGTAAAAATAATGGCACTCTTTTGCCCGGTGAACATAGGTATTTTCTGAAAGTTGAGACACTGCTGATTACGATGAAATGTTTTTTTTTTAACGTATTGTAACTTTTTTTTTAACAGGTGGGCTTTAAGCATCCAGTATTTCTGTATTTTTTAATATATTATATTTACGAGCAGTCTCTATTTTGTCTCTCAGGTCAGTTCCTGTATCTAGAAGCTTCCGGGGGAACTGAAGGACAAATTGCCATATTAGGCAGTCCTCCTGTTGACGTCACTTCCGCCACCAGCTGCGTGACATTCTGGTATGGTGTACGCATGGCAAGGGAATAGTATTAGGATAGGATAGGTGGGGGCAGGGTAGTTTAGGGTAGCATAGTGAGGTATTTATACAGTGTGCAGTTAGGATGTGGTATATGGCACAGACGTCTTTTTTTCCTGTCCCAACTCTTTGACAGCTCCAGTGGTGTTCCTCCAAGACCAGGGGTGGAATCCACGAGGGCTCAGAAACTAGGGGAAAATTGTTTAATCATGCTTGATGATGATGATTTTGGTGTGATGCCGTTATGCAGGTCCATGTGGTTTGGGATTGTGTGACGTCCGCATTTCCTTTCATAATTATCTCGTATGTACATTACGTGTATTTCATTACAATTGGCGATTGAGGCCGTGATAAATGGAAACTTTTGACGGGACAAGCATAAGAATTAATATTGAGGAGATGCAAAAGAGAAAGACGAGACCTCGTATCAGCAGTTAAACTCGTTAACGGTTCACTGGATTAAATTGCTTGTGACAACAGCACAGACCTAAATCCCCAGGTACCATATGCGTGGTGCGGACACGGGTTCCTTGGTGGTGCAGAGGTTTCCAGCAGGTTCTGGTGCTAGCCCGGTCATCGCCTGGAGCCAGACGGGACACAAGGACGACGCTTGGACAAAGGCACAGATTACCTTCGACACGGCCAGTCCTGCCCGGGTAGGTTGGGGAGAGAGAGAGAGAGGGAGAGGGAGAGAGAGAGAGAGAGAGACTGACTGACTGACTGAAACTTTATTCTTCAAGGATGAGATAATAGACGCACAGGTCTCTCTTTCTATCTGTCCTTGCTACACTAATAAAACACAAAATGCATCATCACTATCACTATTATCAGTACACACACACACACACACGCACATACACACACACACACACACACACACACACACACACACACACACACACACACACACACACACACACACACATCTATACTCGTGCGCGCGGACTGACCAGCGCCTGCACGCTTTACATCACAGTTTCACGAACACTACAGCGTAAATGCTTATGCAAATAACGAGACGAGAGAGAGAGAGAGAGAGAGAGAGTAAATCAAGGTCATCAAATAATGTGTACCACCAGTGAATGTGCCATGTTTCGGTTGCACGATAATTATAGTTAAATAGAGCGAATGAGAAAAACAACACTTCCTGGAAATTTCATCACGATCCTGTGACCTTGACCTTTGGGAGAGGTCACATAAAATCATATGCTTGTCGCCAGCTACCAGTGTAGGAAGCTTGGTGTTACGATTGCTTATCGTAACCTAGACCCCATTCAGTTTAGTACTTTCACTTTCCTAGGTTGTCTTCATTGCCGTGAGTGGAGCCGGCGACACAAGTAACGAGGTGGCCATAGACGACGTGTCTATAGCGGAGGGCATTTGTGAAGGTAGGTGACACAGTGCAGCCGTAGTGGCTCAGTGGATTCCTCACACTAGGAAGGGATGACTGAGCCGGCCTCGACCTGGTTACAATGAGAACAATTGTTGTCGAAACTCTTGAAGCGGCATAGCAAGGGAAACTACTCGTCCATTTTGATTACCTCCCGTGGTACAGTTTTCCAGACGAAGACCCATTTCTGTTTTCTCTTGTGTGTGTTCAGCCGACGGGGAGTGGGCACCGTGGGGTTCGTGTTCTGTCACGTGTGGCGGCGGACAGCGGGTTCGATGCCTTGTCTGCGACACCACGCCATCTGGCGGCCAAAGCTCCACCTGTGACGGGAGCTACAAGGAGACCGAGGACTGCGGCACACAGGCCTGTGGCACGAGTAAGTTCCGGTGGCGTGTTGTTAATTGAATACCCAAATAAAATAGGGTGTGTGTGTGGTGTGTGTGTGTGTGTGTGTGTGTGTGTGTGTGTGTGTGTGTGTGTGTGTGACAATTGCTGTATCTTTCATTGGTCACTCTGGCATCATTTCATTTTATTTTTCTTAACTTTATAAGCGCTTAGAGAACGCTGAGTATAAGCGCTATAGAAATATCAATTATCATTAATATTATTATTACAAATGTATTATTATTATTATTATTATTATAATGAAAATACGATTTCATTCATCGAATTCCGACTGAGGCCAACTATTTGTGCTGGCCTTTTTCTCATGTTTGCCCGTATCTGATATCACCCATACGTGGTTGAAAAGGACGTGAAACTCCCAAGTACACACCCACCCACCGGATGATATTGATAAAAATGGACCCCTGAAGTCCAATGCTTATAATCAGAGTTTGTGATAATTTGGACTCTGAAAATGTTGGACTCCCCTTTATTTGAAATACTTTGGGTTACTTATAAACATAAACGGGGGAGCCGGGGTGGTCGAATGGTAGAGCGTTGGACTTCTAATGCTCGGGTCGTGAGTTCGGATCCGGGCTGGGGCCAAATATTTGTGCTGGCTTTTTCATCGTTGCCCCGTCTTTGATATCACCCTTTGTGGTGGAAAAGGACGTTAAACCCCCAAACCCCCACCCCACCCACCCTTATAAACATAAACATAACTTTATTACCATTTGTGGCAACTTTAGCGAAGTGCTGCTTTGCACAACACTTACACATGCATGCTACAGCTTACAGTCACTCGCACTTACGTACTATAATACACAAAAATGCTAACGCCCATAACAAAAAAAAAGACTACTTATTTGCAGCTTCTGATACTGATGAAGTTGGCATCATTGCCGGGGCTGTGGTTGGATGTCTCCTCATTGTGGCAGTAACAACTATCGTCATTGTGTGGATCATGAGGTGAGTTAAAAGCAGTTTGCGTGGTGCGTAAGCAAGCATACGCACGCGCGCGCGCGCACACACACACACACACGCACACGCACACACACACACACACACACGCACGCACACACACTGACGCACACACACACGCACGCACGAACGCACGCACAGCAATTAACAACAAGCAATTAGCCTGGCGCGAAAGGACACACACAGACACACACAGACACACACACACACACACACACACACACACACACACAGACACACACACACACACACACACACACACACACACACACAGACACACACACACACACACACACACACACACACAGACACACACACACACCACCACACGCACACGCACACGCACACACACACACACACCGCACACGCACACACACACACACACACGCACACACACACACACACACCACACACACACACACACACACACACACACACACACACACACACACATGCACGAACGCACGCACAGCAATTAACAACAAGCAATTAGCCTGGCGCGAAAGGACACACACAGACACACACAGACACACAGACACACACACACACACACACACACACACAAGAAGCAGCTTAGAGTATGCAAACAATAAATCTCTTTTATTGTAGCATTTTCCCACGCACGCAGTACCACACACTTTCGGCGTGATAATACTTAACTTTAGGAACAACAACGACTCTGACTTCTGTTTCGTTTCAGTCCAATTTCGTTCTCGTTTTGCTGGCGTAACGAAATACCTACAATGATGAGAACAATACCAAGGACTATCATTTCTTTCATTGGAAGACCACAATAATTAAGACCATTTCGCTCTCCCCAGTAATATGACATGACTGTGTTGTACATACGTATAGTGTATTTTGCGGCGCGAACTATTATATATTTTTACAGCTGGCAAAAAATGAGGGAGAGAGCAAAATGTCTTTAATCAACAATACTTAGTCACAACCAGAGTAAATAGCAGGGTGAAGATTTGCACATAAAACAGCAATTAGCGGCAGCAGGCTTTCGTTGCTTCGTCCCTCATCCCTGCGGCGCCGTGAGCATTTCAGAAGAGATGGATATGTGCGCCGAGGAGAAGTCTACCATACCATACGTAACCTCTGCTATTTTGGACCTTTGGTGGGATTTCTGATTTGCTTGATTTCAAAGCCAAACTGAAAACCTTCTTGTTCAGACTGTCCTACAACTAGATTCACCACAGATTTTGACCCATTCTGAGCCCTGTTGCAGGTGAAAGGGCAGCTAGGTGTGTGTGTGTGTGTGTGTGTGTGTGTGTGTGTGTGTGTGTGTGTGTGTGTGTGTGTGTGTGTGTGTGTGTGTGTGTGTGTGTGTGTTATGTGTTGCAGACTCTTATTAGTTTAGACGGTAATTGTGAAGCCCCTTGAGGGTGGGGGTGGGTGTGTGTTTGGGGGTTTAACGTCCTTTTCCACCACATAGGGTGATATCAAAGACGGGGCAACGATGAAAAAGCCAGCACAAATATTTGGCCCCAGCCGGGATCGAACTCACGACCCAAGCATTAGAAGTCCAACGCTCTACCATTCGATCACCCCGGCTCCCCGTGAAGCGCCTTGAGCTCACCTTGTGGGGATACTGCGCTATATAAGAATGTTATATTATTATCATTATTATCATTATTTCAACTCGTGTATGGGGCGATACCACTCCGATTTGGTCCCTTTGTTAAACTTAGGGTTGCTCATTGTTTTCTCCTTACAACAGAAAGAAGTCGTTCGGATCCAGCAAACGATCCGACAGCAGCACAGAGCTAGGGCAGATGTCGACCAGAAGCATCAGCTACATGGGTTACGAGAATCCAGACGACATCCGGACCCAAGGCCTGTCCACAAGCGGTACATATATAACAATGATGATAATAAAAAATAATAATGAGGATTTTATAGCGCCTAATCTCCAAAGCCGGGTGGTGGGTGGGTGGGTGGGTGGGTGTTTGGGAGTTTAACGTCCTTTTCCACCACATACGGGTGCTATCAAAAGACGGGGCAACGATGAAAAAGCCAACACAAATATTTGGCCCTACCCGGGATACCAACTCACGACCCGAGCATTAGAAGTCCAACGCTCTACCATTCAGCCACCCCGGCTCCCCCCCCCCCCCAAAGCCGGGGCTCTAGGAGCTTTACAAGTAAATATAAGGTGATCTCAGGGGCGTAGGAACCACGGGGGCCCTGGGGGCCCAGGCCCCCGTTCGATTTTTGGAAGGGGGGGCCCGAATATCTTTGGGCCCCCCTTGCTTTTGATAAGAGGAGAGGGGGCCCACCAGACACAATCCTTGGCACACACACACACACACACACACACACACACACACACACACACACACACACACACACACCTCCCCCTCCCCCTCCCCTTCTTCACTCCCCCCCCCCCCCCCGGCTCACCCGACTTAGTGGGCCCCCCTTCCTCTCAGCATCTTCCTACGCGCCTGTAACTAAATACAGGAATAATAGATAAATAATCACTTAAATAAATACGAATGAATACATATACATACATACCTAGATACGTACATACATACATGCAATGATGCATACATATAGTCATACATACAGTCAGACATAATTTACATACAAGCACGCCTACATACATACAACATCCAATTAATACACACCTACATACATACACACCGCAAAACAACAGGTTGAACTTTTTAACAGGGTTGAGTGAATTATCTGAAGGCTGATATGAATAGATGCGTTTTAAGGGCGTGTTTGAATGACTGGGCAGTTTGAGTGTGTCGTATTTCCTGAGGGAGGCTGTTCCAAAGGACCGGACTTTGGAAGGAAAAAAAAACAACAAAAAACCGGCGCTGGCCGAAGGACTTTGTCCTTACGGGTGTAGCAGAGAGGATTCGGGAATCGGATAAGGAACGCACCTCTTAAAGTCTTTATGTTCGAAATGAGTTCTGAGGGGGGGGGGGGGGGGGAAGAACTACCGCTCACAAAGCTCTTCTGCTGTTTGTCAAATGAATAGATGTTCCTGTTGGTCATTGAAAACATTTTCGTGACTTTACGGCTTCTAATAGTAAAGAACTTTGACTTCTTTGGCCTAACGCTTCCATACCTGTACTACACACCAATCGGCAAAGTCGCTAAAAATAGCCACCAATCAGTGCTGTCTAGTTTGGCTTTAGTCCGCAACCAAATCACATCGTCGGCTCAGTACGCGACACAAGTCTACTACGTACAACAACATAAAGTGCCAGTAGGTACTGGCAGCATGACGCTTTCGCTGTGGCTTTTTTTTTTTTTTTTTTTTAAAGATTTCTTACCGTGGTCCGTGCTGCTGCTTCTGCAGACTCCTGTAAATTATACACCAAAAGAAAGCACATTGTTGTTGGTACTCCGGCTTCCTCCCCCTCTGCTTTGGAAATGTTCAGCCCTCAAAATTTGAAAAATAAATGCAATTCTAAATTCCGAAACTTAAATAGCTGAGCTGACCCTTCGCACCACATGATTGTAATGTGTTTAAGTCCAGTGTGTGAGAGAATGTGTGTGATTCACGTGAGCGTGCGTGTTGGGTTCAGTTCGCGGCGCTTTGAGCCGATTCATGAAATTGGGTAAAGCGCCTATACAATACTCATTATTATTATTAATATTATTATTATCGTCATCGTCATCATCATCATCATTTCCCTATATACTGACTTGTCTTCACTCTTCTTTCAGGACGAGCGGGAATGGTCACTGTTCCAGCTCAAATCGGAGCCGACTATGATGACGTAAACCAGACTGAGGGTCGTGACGTAGACACTTCTGATTACGACAAACTGGAGATGTATGAAAACAAGAAGGAAATAACGAACGTCTATACCAGTCTGGACCACGGTGAAGACAGGGCTTGAAAATGTGTGCAAAATTAGACCCTTTTCTTGGCAGCCATTACTAAGATATAATTGTACAGCTGATGCTGGCGTAGGCAAGAATAATAATAATAATAATAATATGTTACACGGAGTTCTGCTTAGAAAAGCACTCAATGCGCTTTTTGCTCACGCATACACACAACATTCACATGCACACATTCATACACATCAATACAGGCGGTGGAGTTTAAACTTAACGATTAAAGGCTAGTTTGAAACGATGTGTTCTGAGTTGTGCTTTAATAATAATGAGTATTGAACAGGCGCTTTACCCAATTTCATAATAATAATAATAATAATACATCATATTTATAAGGCGCTCGTCTCTGAAAAGCAGACTCAGAGCGCACACACCCACACACACACACCACACCACACACACACACACACACATGAACATGGACAGAGGGACCCAGTTATCTATGAAAAGGCCTGACGGAACAGGTACGTTTTGAGCTGTGATTTAAAGGCTGACAGTGTGGGGACATCACGGAGGGCAGAAGGCAGTGAGTTCCAGATTGTCGGGGCGAGGTAGCTGAACGCGCGTTCGCCGGTGGTTTTCATATTTCGCAGAGGAACTTTAAGAAGTTTTTCATCGGAGGATCGCAGTCTGCGGGAGGGCTGATAAGTAGAGAGTGCAGCTGACAGATACTGAGGTAAGGATCCGGTGAAATGACGGTAAGCAAGGACGGCAAGTTTGTATTGGCAGCGGAACTTAACCGGCAACCAGTGGAGGTATTTCAGCAGGGGTGTCACATGCTCACCCTTACGCTTTTTAAGGATGAGACGAGCTGCATTGTTCTGGACTCTCTGCAGACGGGAAAGTTGCTCGGCGGATAGTCCGGCAAGCACAGAGTTACAGTAATCCAATTTGGATAGATAACAAAGGCATGGACTAATCTTGTAGCCGCACTCTCTGACAGGAATGGACGGAGCAAAGAGATCCTACGGATTTCAAGATACGCTGCGCGACAGACACTACTGATCTGGTCATTCATGGAGAGAGTCTGATCAATCTTGACTCCGAGATACCTCACACAATGTTGGAATTGAACAACAGATCCACTCACATTCATGAAGTCATGATCGATTGCACTAAGTCTACACTGGGCACCAACAGGCATGACCTCAGTTTTGTCAGTATTAAGCTTGAGTTTGTTACTACTCATCCATGCAAGGACGTTTTCGATACAGGTTTGAACGTTATTTAGGACACCAGTGAACTGACTGGGAGCGGCACTTTGTGACAACTCGGAGTCGTCCGCGTACTTATGAAAAACACAGCTGTGGGCACGGATGACATCGGATAAAGACTGAGAGTACAGAGTAAAAAGCACCGGGCCGAGCACAGACCCCTGGGGGACTCCGTACATCAAAACACAGGGGTCAGACGACTGACCGTCAACTAACACTGACTGAGTACGGTCCTTCAAATAAGAAGAAAACCACGAAAGAACAGTGCCATGTACACCAAAAGTGATTTCCAACCTTTTCATGAATTGGCTCAAAGCGCCGCGAACTGAACCCAACACGCACGCTCACGTGAATCACACGCATTCTCTCACACAATGGACATAAACACATTACAATCACGTGGTGCGAAGGGTCAGCTCGGCTATTTAAATTTCTGAATTTAGAATTGCATTTATTTTTCAAATTTGGTGGGCTGAACATTTCCAAAGCAGAGCGGGAGGAAGCCGGAGTACCCGGAGAGAACCCGACAGGGATGGCGTGGGGACCCACATGGGTATTTGATAATGAATAATAATAATAAATGGTATTTGTAGGGCGCATTTCTTTAGAATAAAACTCAATGCGCCAATCACTCAACGACACTCGCGCACAATTTACAAACGGTGGACAGACATACACTAGTGAAACTGACTAGCTACTGACACAGCAAATTACTGGAAGGCTTTACAAAAGAGGAACGTTTCAAGATTGCTCTTAAAAACAGACAGTGTGGGCGCATTAAATTTTCTGAGATTTCCTGGCAGAGAATTCCAAAAGGTTGGTGCCACAAAACTGAAAGAACGCTCACCAAAGAATTTCAGATTGCGCTTGGGAATTTCGAGAAGCCTCTCGGACGACGACCGGAGGGTTCGCGACGGTTGATAGGTGACGAGTGAAGCCGAAAGGTATGGTGGAAGGGTGCCATGAAAATGACGAAAAGTTTTAATTATCCTGGCTGGGGCCAAATATTTGTACTGGCCTTTTCGTCGTTGCCCCGTCTATGATAACACCCTTACGTGATGGAAAAGGACGATCAACTCCTTCACTCTTCAACTCTATTTGATAATTAATCCCCGCAATACCTTGCACGTGCTCACACATTCGCGCACTGCCTCGCACTCAATGGACGGACCCTCAATGCTTGCTCATATATATATAATTATATATTCCGAACTCCTCGTAGAGCGTCAAGTCACGTGGTTAGTCCCCTGTGGTTGAAGGGAGAAAGAAATGGGACTGTGTTTCCTCGCTCGTGACCATGGAAACCATGGACCATGGCACTGTTGCTCGCCCTAGATTAATCTTGGTTTTGGAAGAGAGACGTCAAGTTGTCTTTTTTGAAATCTATGACGTTTTTCCTCACTGGGATGACGCATAATAAATTTGACGTAATACCTTTGATGCGGGGCGGTCGGTGGTCTGGGGCGGTCGGTGGTCTAGTGGTTAAGAGACTTGTCACCAATGCGAGAGGTGAGGGGTTCGAGCCCCACTCGGGGCAAAGAATTTTTCCTTCTCGTATGTGGCACCGTTCATTCGGGCCGATCGTCGGGGGTTCTCTCCGGGTACTCCGGCTTCCTCCCCCTCTGCTTTGGAAATGTTCAGCCCACCAACTTTGAAAAATAAATGCATATCTAAATTCCGAAATTTAAATAGCTGAGCTGACCCTTCGCACCACGTGATTGTAATACGTTTATGTCCTGTGTGTGAGAGAATGCGTGTCATTCACGTGAGCGTGCGTGTTGGGTTTAGCTCGCGGCGCTTTGAGCCAAAATATTTGGGATAAAGCGCCTTATTAATGCGATTATTATTATTATTATACAAACCGGCACGGGTCAACGTTTCGGCTTTCGCCTTCCTCAGGACATAAACATTTGTTGTAGACATTTGTTTATGTCCTGAGGAAGGCGAAAGCCGAAACGTTGACCCGTGCCGTCCTTTGTGAAAGTTAAGTGGTTTCTGTCCCTTTTATGTCGCTTTTATTTGCTTAACTTGTAATCACTTCGCAGTCATTACCGTTTCCTTTTCTATTTTACCTTTGATACAATTATTGCAATGAAAGCAGCCCCATGAAAATTGAAGTGTTGCTGCTGCGCAGTGTAAAGATCGAATTAATACCGGCTCAATATGTTTATCGGACAAGTTTGCGCGGGGAACGTTTTTTCACAATGTGTTATGTCAGCTGCGCGCGCGAACACACAGACATACACACACACGCGCGCGCGCGCGCACGCACGCACACACACACACACACACACACACACACACACACACACACACGCACTCAGTCTCGCGCAAGCCGCGTTTGTGCATGTGCTCCATTGAGACCTATGTGGTGTTCTCTCAATCTACTATGCTATTGAGTGAGAGTCAGTGGGAAAAACAAAGCTCACTACATCAATGAAACTCCCGCTTTCCCCGTCTACAAATAGAGAACTTCCGAAAAGTGGCGACACACCCCCATGAAGTTGGTGAAACTCCCCATTGGGCCCATAGCACACCCGCTCTGGGTAGGAGCCGACCTAGGTAGGAAAAATCCCGCTGGCCTCGGCTGGGACTCGAACCCGGGTCTCCCGGTCCATAGTCCGAAGTGCTAACCACTACACTACGGGTGCCGGTATGCATGTTATTATTATTAATATCATTATTTAGCCTAATGTATTACCGGAATTACAATATGTAACAATTCCATAGCGTATACTTCTATGTTGTGACATTCTTAACCTTATTTTATATTGTGCAGAGCGAGCACCAAAAGAACATTTTTTTGGTTTTTAAATGGACAATAAAGATGATTTGGATTTGATTTGATTTGATTTGATTTGATTTGATTTGATTTGAATCAGCCCCTTTAACACGAACGCTTGCGCGCACTCATGCTGACGCATGTTCGAACGTCAGATCAGAGTGCTAGTCAGTATGGAGTCATATTAACCCTCAGGGTTCGTCCTGTTTAGAGATTATGTAATATTTTACCGAACAATTATATCACATGATGACGTTTTCTACCACCAGAGTGTTGAGCAGTTGTGTCACGATTTGGGGACGAATGACGCAGACACTATGACTCTCCGAAAGAGCTTATTTGTAACAACACTTTTATCTCGGATTAAGGTCCTATTTCTGGCAGTCCTATCCCCCCCCCTCCCTCAAAGCCCCCCCCCCCAACTGGCGGTTACTTTGGCTCAGCTGGTGTAGTTCGCCTGTATTCCAGTCATTTGCGGGGAGCCGGGATAGCCGAATGGTACAGAGTTGGACTCTCAATGCTCAGGCCGTGAGTTCCCAACCCCAAAACAAAATTAAATACAAAAGGAAGGCGAAGAAAGAAAGACAAAAATCCTTCTATAACGGCTTAGGCACCATGGTGGAATGGACCCGCTTCCTGATTAAAAATGAAAAAAAATACCCTAGACCTAGTTTAGTTCGAGGTTAGACTCTAACCTGGGGCTAAACTCCCTAACCCTGACTTTTACATACGGGCCCTGGAGTACATTTGCTCCTCCTGTAACTATAGTGACTATACTGAACCGGGATACATTTGCACCCCCTAGCGGGCGAACTACACCAACTAAGCGTTACTTAGTTTGGATTGTCCCCGTTGATTGATAATCCCTAAGGAGGACGAAACGAGGGTCTCCCCGGACTAGCGAATACGGATTCGTCTACTACGCAATGGCGTCATATTGCACCGCGCTCCCCGATATGCGGGGGTGAACCACGTGACCTTGAGGGTGGGGTGGGGTGGGTGTTGGTTAATTCAACTCTTTTTCCACTACGTATGGGTGATACCAAAGACGGGGCAACGAGAAAAAGGCCATCACAAATATTTGGCCCCAGCCGGGATTCGAACTCACGACCCGAGCATTGAAAGTCACGTGACTTGAAGGTTTCCGGAGTAAGGATAGAGTATTGGCGAAACAAACAGCAGTCTTTCCGCAGTAAAATCGACAATCTTAGCGACTTTCTGCGAAGAGAGAGAGAGAGAGAGGACTTTTCTGCAGGAAATAATTCTTCTGCAGATTATAATCTGCAGGAAAATTGCTATTATGTCATGTCTCTCGAGTTTTTTCTGCAGAAAAGTCGGTTTCTCTGCAGAATAAATAGGGGTTGTTGTAGTAAAACGGCTGTTATGTCATTTCCCGTTTTTGTTGAAATTTCTGCAGAAAACCTTTCTTCTCGAGAAAGGTGCTATGTTTATGCAGAAAAAAATTAATATATATTTTTCTTCCCCCGAAAAAATGGATTGTCGATTTTGCAACGTAAGGCAAAAAATCACAAACACGTTTTTTTCCCTCCCTTATTTCACACAAACAAAAATCATTCCAAACAAGCACGCTCGCCATACCCTGTCAGCAAAATGAACAAAGCATAGGAACCCTGACCATACTTATGATTAGGACGACGCCTGAACAGAGCTGTTGTAATATTATGTTTTGTGGGCGCTCTTCGCACGCTTACCTTTTCTCACTGCACACACAAACACCGCTGGATATATCACATAGTCAAAGTCGAATCCAGCTGGTATACTGTGAGCGAAAGAGTTTTTGCGAGAAACCAGTAAAGCCTGCTCTTAACTGGGCACTGCGGAGCGCCACAGTGCTGTCCACAGTTGTGAATTTTGGGGGTTTCCGCCGCTGTGGCGTCATCACAGCAACTTGGATTTCAAATAGCCACAACTGTGACTGTGGTTTCCACAACAGATTCTGACTGGCTGTGCTACGTCACTCGGCGTGCAAACCGTGCGTGGCGGACAGTGGATCTTCAATGGGTTTGTCACCGATCACAGCTGTGTTCAGTTTTGTAGTTAGTAGACACACCGAGCGCAACGACTGTGATGTGCACTTGAGTGTTTCGCGCGCTGTACCCAGTGAAGAGCACTCTTAAAACTCACTTCGAAAAGAATGGATTGGAGTTCGATAAGATGGCTGTTTGTGCCGCTATGTTTTCTGCTCTACACGTTGGTGCAAGGAGTTGTCTACAGTATGGGAATCTACTACGACGTTCTGCGAAGACATTTCGACAGCAGCAACATGGAAATTTCATGGCTGACTTCGGTCCTTTTTGCATGTGTTGATGCGTCAGGTACTTTGTATTAGCACAATCCAGTTTGCAAATATCGGGTTGTTGTTGTTAGTTTCTTTGTTCTCTTTTGTGAATTAACGTTAATACTTACACAGTTATTAATATTACTATTATCATTATTATCGAATGGTTAATTCACCACCAACAACAACACTAATAATACTAATACTAATAACGATAATAGTAACTGTATATTGCGTAGGTACGTTACCAAATTTCTTGAAAATGGCTCAAAGCGAGACGAACTGAACCAAACACACACGCTTACATGAATCACACGCATTCTCTCAGACATATAGGACATCAGCACTTTACAATCTCGTGGTGCGAAAGGTCAGCTGATGTATTTAAGTCTCGGAATTTAGAAATGCATTCATTTAAATTAAGTGGCTGAATATAATGTAATATAGCAGGGGGGGGGGGGGGGAGCCGGAGTACCCGAAGGGAACCCCCGACGATCGACCCGCAACACAAATTGTCTCAAGTGGGACTCGAACCTGTCCTCTCGCATTGGTGACAAAGTCTTAACCACTAGACCACCGACCGCCCCGATAAATATAAATCTTGATATGGCCAACTTTCTTTACGGTAACTGAACCACGAACAAGGGTTTCGGCAATCAGTGGTAGACTTGTAAGCAAAACTTTATTGCTTTTTTTTTTTCAGGGCCTTTGGTGAGCACATTTATTGTCAAGTTTGGATGCAGACGGTCGGCCATGTTGGGAGCATTAATGGCGGCTGTGTCAATATTTGTCAGCACGTTTTCACCAAACCTGCCAACGCTCATCCTAACTTTCGGGCTTTTCGGAGGTAATGCGTTTAGGTATACTCTTGGTACTATGCAGTTCTGTGTTGGTTTTTTGTTGTTGTGCCCAGGTGGCCTTTTTGTTGTGCCCAGGTGGCTTTTCTCTTGAGCCCAGCTGGCTTTTCCTTGTGCCCAGCTGGCTTTTTCATTGTGCCCACCTGGCTTTTTTGTTGTGCCCAGATGGCTTTTTCATTGTGCCTGGCTGGCTTTTTTGTTGTGCCTTGGTGGCTTTTTTTCTTGAGCCCAACTGGCATCTTTCCTGTGCCCAGCTGGCTTTTTCCACACATGTGTATAATTTTTTATATACACCTACACAAACACATATATCTATATTCGCACACTCATTCATACCCTCACGCATACACACAGCTTTGCTTGCTTACAACTACATAAAAGGGATGATACAGTGCATTGCAGGGTTCTACACCAGGCTTAGACAAGAAGAGGTTTCATGCTTCATTTGGTTTCTCACACTGTTTTAGCTTAGCTCAGTGCCTCAGCAAGACTTTATTTTTCCCCCTGCAGGTGTCGGTTTGAGCTTTATGGCTGTGCCGCCAATCGTCAAAGTCGGGCGCTACTTTCACCGGCGGAGGGGTCAGGTCACAGGCCTGGTGTGCAGCGGCGGAGGAATTGGCTCTCTCGTTTTCCCGCCCATGCTGAACTACTTTCTCCTGACGTACGGATGGAAGGGATCCCTTTGGATTCTGACCGGCATCGTTCTGAACGGCGTCTGTTTGGGCTACGCATGTCGGGTGGTGAAGCTTAAGATGACGCCGATCCAATCACAGGCCAAACCTGACAATGAAACGGGTTGCGGTTTCGAACAGGAGTTCGAGAAGAATGAGGTCTTCCAACCGAACGACACAGACCAGAACAAGACCAGAGTTACAGAAGGTGATGCGAAAATGTGTCCGAGCGACAGCGCAATCAAACCGGAGCATGGTGAGAACACAGACGACAACATGGAACAAGTGTTCACCATTTCCAAAGATTTTTCTGTCCAAAAACGAGGTCCAAAGAAGAGCCAACAACTTGCACTGAGCATCCAAAATCAACAACCTGCTGGCTCCAAGAGTAACGTGTGCAGCGGGTTTGACCTGTCGCTGCTCAAGAGGCCGTGTTTCCTGGTGTATTCGCTTTCGGTTTTTCTGTGGACAGCAGGTGAGTCCTAGTGTATTGAAACTAGACTCAAAGCAAACTAGACCACTTGCTGTAAAGGTTTCTTGGGGTCTAGTTCCGACATCTGCCGTAGTTTCCATGGTGTAACTCTCTGTCTCTTTCTGTATCCCTTAAATAAAACCCCCCAAAAAACCAAATCAGTAAATAATGAAAATTCACTATATTAGAAATAAATAAAAACATTTTGATTTAATTTTTCTTTTTTTAAAAAAAGGTAAGACAACAACAAAAAAGCAAGAAAAAACGAAAAAAGAAACTTAAGTATTTTTTAAAGAATAAAAATGAACTCTCTCTATGCTAAGATCCCCATTTGGGACCCTCACGTTTAAAACGCTTGGCTGCAAAGGTCTGATGGGATCGCCACATTTCTATTTTTATTTTCTAATATGACATCATAAATTGCAGAACTGAATACAGCCCTAGCAAAACGTGCTTCTACCAGTCAAAGGGAAGTAACCATCTGTTAGTATACTACTGGTAAAATACAACAACAACAACAACAACCAAACAAAACAACTCTCAGCATAAAGAGAGTTACAAGGTCTGTCGGACGCAGTGCATGATAGTGTTTGCGTACAACCCCCTCTTTTTTTTTTCTTTTTTTTAACAGGACTGTACATTCCCTCAACCTTCATCCCGCCACTGGCACACACTCTGGGCATAGACCCTACAAACGCCGCTCTCCTCGTCTCCGTTATGGGCATCGCCAACATCGTCAGTCGTGTCATCGTCGGCATCTTGTCCGACCAACCCTGGGCCGACAACTTCGTCATCAACGGGCTGGCAGCGATGGTGGCGGGCGTGGCGACGAGCGTGGTTCCTCTCCTCAAGACGTACTCTCTGCTGGCTGCCTATTGCGCTGTATTCGGCTTCTGCACAGGTGAGTGTGGGGAGGAACGGGTCAAGCCTGCGCTTAACTGGGCACAGCGCGCGAAACACACATGTGCCACATCTCAGTCGTGGCGCTCCACAGTGCCCAGCTAAGAGCCGGCTTAAAGAAGAGCTAATCACAGGCTGTTATCACTGGCGTGGGGTGGGGGGGGGGGGGGGGGGGGGGGGGGGAGGGGGGGGGGGGGGGGGTGGAGGGGGGGGAGGGGATGTTGCTGACCTAGGCCCGCATGTAAAAGTCGGGGTTAGGGAGTTTAGCCCCGGGTTAGAGTCTAACCTCGAACTAAACTAGCTGTAGGGTTAAATTTTCTGTTGTTTTTTGGTTTTAAATCAGGAAGCGGGCCCATTCCAGGAAGGTGCCTGAGCCGTTATAGAAAGATTTTTTTTTCTTCCTTTCTTCGCTTCCTTTTTTAATTTAATTTTGCTTTTGGGTTTCTTTTGTCCTAGTTTGGGTTGGTCTGTAGCCGTGGGTTAAATTAACCTCGACTTTTACATACGGGCCCTGGCTTCCTGAGTCAGATGAATCCGACTAAGAAAATCTTAAGAGTCGTTGATTCAGTTAAACGTGACTTCGGTACTGGAGGTTATAGAGTCCTAGGCGCAGGCCATCCGCAATGCTTGCCCGGCAGGCGACAGCGTCTGACGACCGGATAAACTGAATGACTGAATTAACTCAGCTGTTGATATACTTGGCAGGAAGCCTGG
The DNA here is from genome assembly GCA_018292915.2 of Batillaria attramentaria. NCBI lineage: Eukaryota > Metazoa > Mollusca > Gastropoda > Batillariidae > Batillaria > Batillaria attramentaria. Next base: position 772,279 of record JACVVK020000246.1, read on the forward strand.
TTATAATGAGGTCTCCGATCTGTGTGGAGTTGCTGGGTGTACACAAACTGACGCACGCCTTTGGTTTGGTTTGCTTCGCACATGGGCTCGGTTCTCTCATCGGAGCTCCACTCACAGGTAGGTGGATGGGTGTGTGTGTGGGGGGGGGGGGGGGGGGGGGAAGGCGAAAGGGATTCCCTCGATACCGAAGAGCCCGGATGGAAGAACATAAATTGTGATGATATTCCCCAAAACCCCGGTGTAGGATCCGGTCCGGTCCCCCCTCTGAAGTAGTCCCCCGGGGGACCAATTCGTGGCAAAAACTGCTCTATAATGGTCCCCCCCTTAGACATCCAGCCTCGTTTTCGACTGGTCCCCCTGGGCGATTTTGGTCCCCCCTCGCATCCAAAATAGGCCCCCTCTCGAAGTGGTCCCCCTCTTTTCTAACCAATGTAGTCAGTATTTATTTTTAACTTTATTGTTATAGTGTGTGTCAACTCAGTAGAAAACGTGACTCTGGATCTCTCTCACTCTCTCTCTCTCTCTCTCTCTCTCGCCCCCCACACTTTCTCTCCTCCCCCCATCTCTCAAACACACACACACACACACATTATGCACGCACTCACGCACGCGTGCACACTCACTCACGCACGCACGCACGCAAACACACACACACACACACACACACACACACACACACACACACACACACACACACACACACACACACCCCTCTTTCGTTATATGTATAATTATTTTCATTTTTGTACAGAGATGTTATTCAAGATGATCTTGAACTGGGTCAAGGTTACAGTGTCAAATCTAAACTTTTAAAAGTGATTTAACTTCGTAGATTTGCCGTTCTATGTAGCCTATACTTTTGTTTTTTATTTTCTCTTTTTTTTTGTGGGATGAGAAAACGGTCGCCACTAAAAAACAAAAGTATAGGCTACATAGAACGGCAAATCTACGAAGTTAAATCACTTTTAAAAGTTTAGATTTGTTTTCTCTTTTTTTTTTTTTGTGGGATGAGAAAACGGTCGCCACGCTTCTTGACACGTCACGTGACTCGTGTCAAACATCGCCACGCTTCTTGACACGTCACGTGACTCGTGTCAAACATGCCTATAATTATAAGTACACGACAATTCATTCCGTCAACCAGTCTTCGTTTTTCATTGACTATCATCATGGACGACACTCTGTATGACAACGTGTTGAACTATTTGAAAAATGGCACTTACCCTCTGACCGCGAAAGGGGAAAACCGTGATGTGACTAAAGTTAAAAAGAGACAGTTGAGAAAGACTGCTGCAAAATACACAATTCGAGAGGATGTGCTCTACCACGACGGAATCCTCGTGGCAAAGAGGAACCAGGTTCCAGAGATATTGCAAGAGTTTCATGACAACTATGTGAGCGGAGGACATTTGGGGATGAACAAGACTTATAAGAAGGTGAGCACCCGTTTTTTGTACTCCCAGTTTTAACAGGCTTTAGAATGGGAACGAGGTTTTGTGTGTTTCTGGTATGTCTGGTATAACCAACACATCGGATATAGCGGCCACTTTTGTCCTGGTGGACGTTATATCCGATGACTCCGTATATAACGTAAATTTTCCGGTATAGCCGATGTCTTCGGTATATAACGGACATTTTCCGGATTGAAGACATTTCCTTTGCTGGCTCTCTCTCTCTCTCTCTCTCTCTCACTCACAACCCCCCCCCCCCACACACACACACACTGTTATCTACCAGTTATCTTTAAGACATAGTATTTATAAATATTTCATTACTCTTTTTTCTCTCTAGGTCTTGGAGCGTTACTTCTGGCATGGAATGAAACAGGAGGTTGAAGACTACTGCAGATCATGCTGTGTGTGCCAGAACATGAACGCTTGCAGAAAGAAGCCAGCAGCACCGCTTCACCCCATCCCAGTGCCCAAAAAGAAGTGGAGCCTCGTTGGAATGGACATCATAGGACCTTTGCAGGTCACTGACAGAGGTAACCAGTACATTGTTGCCCTCACAGACCACTTTACAAAGTTTCCCGTTGCCAAGGCCATCCCGTGCAAGAGTTCAGAGGAAGTTGCCAGATTCATGTACGAAACCATCTGCATCTTTGGCGCGTTTGATTCCCTCATAACTGACCAAGGCCGTGAGTTCATTAACTTTGCGCTTGATATTCTCACCGACCGTTTCAATATCAACCATCGCATTTCTTCGGCCTACCACCCTGAGACGAACGGCCAACGGGAGAGGGACAATAGGACACTCAAAGACACTTTGGTAAAGATCACAGACAATGATGATTGGGATGAACTCTTGCCAGCAGCCCTGTTCGCCTACCGAACATCCGTTCACAAGTCTACACAGTTTCACCCTTTTTGGCATTGTATGGTGAGCAGGCAAAACTACCATTTGACGTCACTGGTGATGCCAACGAGCAAGATCTGAACGAAGAAATCATGGACACTATGAAGGGGATTCACGAGGAAGTCAAGAACAAAATTGGTGAAAACATTTCAAGGGCGCAGAAGAAGCAGAAAGAGTACTATGACAGCAGGCGTGCATATGACCACGGGTTCCGCATCGGAGACAAAGTCTTAATCATCAATGCTGCACGAGTACACAGAATGGGAGGCAAGATGGCACCAAGATTCGTCGGGCCATATGAGGTCATAAGTGTGTTGCCGAAGGGTCGACTTCAACTGAAGAACACTAAAAGTGGGAAAATACTGAAGAATCTCTACAATATCAGCAACGTCAAATTGTTCCATGATCGTACACAGGACAACGCTGACCCCTCCCATGCTCCACAGGCTGACCCCTCCTATCATCCACAGGCTGACCCTCCCATGCTCCACAGGCTGACCCCTCCTATCATCCACAGGCTGACCCCTCCCATGCTCCACAGGCTGACCCCTCCTATCATCCACAGGCTGACCCCTCCCATACTCCACAGGCTGACCCCTCCCATGCTCCACAGGCTGACCCCTCCTATCATCCACAGGCTGACCCCTCCTATCATCCACAGGCTGACCCCTCCCATGCTCCACAGGCTGACCCCTCCTATCATCCACAGGCTGACCCCTCTTGCCAGCCGCCATTGAGAATGAAGTTCCACCCCGTTGATGGTGCCTGGCAAAAGGATCGGGCCTCCAGTTTGAATTTCCCCAGACTTTTCAGGCGGCACCCCTCAAGGGAAAGTGTTGAAGTTGACATTACGGCTACACCTCTCGATAGCGTTAGCGTAAAAGGAGATGGGAATTGTTTTTTCCGGTCTGTGAGCTTTGTTGTTTTGGGGACTGAGTCGAAATATAAGGAATTCCGAAATATCATTTGCGATTGGATTGAAAAGAATGACAAACGCTTCTACGGAACGAGCGCACGTGAAAATTACGTCGCGACATCAAACATGAGAAACGACCGTACTTGGGCCACCGAGGTTGAGATATTTGCTGCAGCCACCCTCTTGGACACGCCCGTGTATGTGTTCACAAGAGAGGCTCCAGGCCGACAACCTAGGTGGCTGAAATACGGGCCAGTTTGGCAATCGGCCCCATTGAAAACAGACAGAGCAATTTATATAATGAATCTTGGACATCACTTTGCTCCTGTTTTTTGTGTCACTCCTTAGACCAGAACTGTTAGTCTTCTGCTGTTTTTGTTGTTTCAAGCGTCATGATTTGAGACACTGGTACTCAGTCTTGACTGTCTACTTGAAGTACGCTGAAAGCCAAAGGTGGCAACTAGTTTTCATGTCATGGACACTTACTTAATTTTGAAGAAATATTTTTCTATGGCGTTGTATAGAAAATATTAGATACTTGGTCTTTGATGTTATTCTCTAAATGCTATTTCCAGTTTAAAAAAATTGACAGGAAATGTGGACTTTCATGCATTCGATGACGTTTCATGCAAAGACAGTACGGTAGAAGTTTGTTTTGTACTTTGCTATTGTTATTATTTTGCTCATTTCAGGACAAGATGTGCGATTAACAATTTATTAATTTACATTATGTTGCGTTATAAAGTGCACAGCGCTCTGGGTTAACAATTTCTGTTGCAACTCTTTGCTATTCATTAACTGTTTCTTGTTTCATTTCTTGTTTCTTTGACACAGTTTGACTGGACATACCTTTGAAATAAAGTTTTTCTTGTCAAAGAACGTAAATGTCTATTTCAGGTTTTGCTAGAGAGAGAGAGATAGAGAGTGGGGGGGGGGGGGGGGGGGGGGGGGGGGGGAGGGGGGGGGGGGGGGGGGGGGGGGGGGGGGGCGGGGGGGGGGGGGGGGGGGGGGGGGGGGGGGGGGAGAGAGAGAGAGAGAGAGAGGAATATTTGATGACTTATTTATTTATATTGTTTGAAATATCTAGTAATATGTTTAGGTATTCGGTACAACCAATCTCATAAACAAGAAACAAAAAAAAAAAAAAGAACGCAATGCAAAAAACTAACTGAAAAGAACGAACAAGAACAAACAACCAAACAAATATATCTCACACACACAAAAATAACAACAAGCACATAAATCGGGGAAAAAAAAAGAAAAAAAAAAATGTTCCTATGGCCCTGTGCTTTTGGGGGACAATAAAGTTTTGTAACAATAAAGTTAAAAATAAATACCTGACATAGCTCTACATTGGTTAGAAAAGAGGGGGGACCAGTTCGAGAAGGGGGCCTATTTTGGATGCGAGGGGGGACCAAAATCGCCCAGGGGGACCAGTCGAAAACGAGGCTTGGATGTCTAAGGGGGGGACCATTATAGAGCAGTTTTTGCCACGAATTGGTCCCCCGGGGGACTACTTCAGAGGGGGGACCGGACCGGATGCTACACCGGGATGGGGATAAAGAAAATTCCCCGGATGGGATGCTTTGTTTCTGCTAAAAAAAAAAAAAAAAAAAAGGGAACTGAAACGAGGAGCACCTTGCAAACAAAAAATTAATTTGAAGAAATAACGGCAAGCTTTTGCCCGTAAACGTAGGTATCATCTGAAAGTTAGGCTTTAATGTGCTTTTCCACCACATATGGGTGACATCAAGGACGAGGTACCAAGAAAATGGCCAGCACAAATATTTGGCACCAGCCGGGGATCGAACTCACAACCCAAGCATTGCCCAACAGTCTACCGCTCGATTGTCCCGGCTCCTCGCTACTTAATAATAATAATAATAATAATTCAGCGTTGTCTCCCCAGGGGAGCCGGGACAGCCGAATGGTAGAGCGTTGGTCTCTCAATGCTCGGGTCTTGAGTTCGAATCCCGGCTAGGGCCAAATATTTTGTTCTGGCCTTTTTCTCTCGTGGAAAAGGACGTTAAAACTCCCAAACACCCACCCCACCGCTGTCTCCCCAGCAAGTTGGGATCACAGCTTTCCACAAAACGATATAAATTGTAGACACACTTAAAACATGTACATACAATAAAAGAAAGTCCAAACGGCTAAGCACAACACTACGAGGGTGGGTGGGTGGGGGGGGGGGGAGGCGGGGGGCGGGGCAGTTCTCCGCAGTTTTTCAGTTCCTGGCTTAACCATTCAGCTGTTTTGAATCATACTCATAGAGAATCCTTCAAGTTCGATTCGGTTTATCAGTGTAAATCTCACTGTCTCTGCTTCAGGTTTTCTTGCGGACGCCACGGGCGACTACAGCGTGTCTTTTCATGTCATTGGAGGAGTTGTCGGCCTAGCTGGAGTTGTCTGCCTTCCGCTTCGACAGATCCTGCGATGGGAAGAACGCAGGGTTCAGCAGTAAACGAATGAAGTGGTCGGCGGTAGAATCACAAAATATGATGCTTTTTCAATATTTTTGTTGTTGTTGTTTTGTTTTGTTTGTTTGTTTGTTTGTTTGTTATTTTGTTGGTGGTTTTTTTTTTTTTTTTGTGGGGGGGGGGGGGGGCAATATGCTGTATTTCATGTAAAAAACATAATTATTCTCTACATGTGTTGTAGTCAGTGTGTAGCAAAAAAAGAAGAAGCGCATTTGTGGCTATTTCATCTCACTATTTTTTAAGGCATAATGATGATGTCATGATGATAATAAATTATTGTAAACATTTCACTTCATTATGTACTGTCACACGTCACATATACCAAACCATGCTGATATGTACATACCTAGAGCACCACGCTTATGAACATTGATTAAGTGAGATTATGATTTGAAAAATAAATCCCAAAACCACTCAAGTTCATTTCCACATTCTTCATTATTTGTTGCGTAGTTTTTACGTAAGCGTAATAACAAACCTATTTTTCTCAAAATGCTGCAAGCCCCACATGGAACCTGTGTACACTTTGTATTCAGAAATATTATGGAATTCTTCACTGAAACAGCAAACACAAACAAAACAAAACTGGACAACAAGAAACAAAACCAAAATTTATTTAGCAAAAGCAAAGGTAGCTTTTTAAAACTTTGGATACGAACAACTTAAAAAAAAAACAACAACAACAACAACAACAACAAAAACCGGGCGGTCGGTGGTCTAGTGGTTAAGAGACTTGTCACCAATGCGAGAGGTCAGGGGTTCGAGTCCCACTCGGGGCAAAGAATTTTTCCTTCTCGTATGTGTCACCGTTCATTCGGGCCGATCGTCGGGGGTTCTCTCCGGGTACTCCGGCTTCCTCCCCCCTCTGCTTTGGAAATGTTCAGCCCACCAAACTTGAAAAATAAATGCACTTCTAAATTCCGAAATTCAAATAGCTGAGCTGACCCTTCGCACCACGTGATTGTAATGTGTTTATGTCCAGTGTGTGAGAGAATGCGTGTGATTCAGGTGAGCGTGCGTGCTGGGTTCAGTTCGTGGCGCTTCGAGCCGATTCATGAAATTGGGTAAAGCGCCTATACAATACTTATTATTATTATTACAAGATTGTAAGGATATTCAGTTAACGCAATTAACCTGCTTCGATCATGCAGTGCTGGCCATTCTAAAATGAAGTCACGGTGAAATTCGTTTCCCATTAGTTCAGGTCACAAACTCTCCACAGTCGAACTTCAGTGGAAACCATAACTGCATAAGCCATCCAGCCTATGTATATACAATACTGTCTGGCCTTTTAAACCTCATCCTCACTTGTACATGTATCAGATGTACACATTTTATCGACTGCTGTCTCGTCGTTCGCTCGGAACAACACGCTTATCACACTGCAGCAGTTCGTCAGCGAATGGTTTCTGGCTCCGTGTGAATGTTCCCTTAGGGAATTGTTCCTACCTGACAGCACTTTAGGCGACAGTGATTTTGGTTGTGTAAGCCTACAGGTGATGTGTTTCACGTGATATCCGCGTACATGCACTGACACACACATACACAACACAACACATCAGTGAACGCAGGAGAAATACTGCAGCAGTGTAGGTAAGGGTGTGGCGCCTTCAGAAAAGATGAAACCCGACTACACGTGAGCCACAGACAACACCCAAAGGTCAGGTCACAGTGAACTGTTCTTTCGCGGCGGATTTTTAACACTACACATCTTTCGGTAAGTACACTATTTCTTACCTATGGCTAATACATGTAATTATCACGTGAACGTTGGCTTATCCTGAGTGACTTGTCTACGCCCCGCTCCCTTACCCTACATTGCGTGGGGAGCCTGGATAGCCGACTTTACACTGATAGAATTTCCATGCTCGGGTTGTGAGTTCGATTTCCGGCTGGGGCCAAATATTTGTGCTGGCCTTTTCCTCGTTGACCCGTCTTTATTATCACCCTTACTTGGTGGAAAAGGACGTTAAACTCCCAAACATCCACCCACCCTCTCTTCCCTCCTCTTCCTCCTCCTCGCCATGGGGTGCATGGCATAAGCAGACAACACCACTTTTTAAGAAACACAATGACCCACTGTCTGCACACTGTGACAATAAGAAACGCACCTCAGTCCACTAAATTATTTCAGAAACAGAGCACGTGCAGCCTACTTGCTATTGTCACTGTTCCTGATCTACGCCCCCAAACCAGGTGTCAGTGTAGCGTAAAAACAAAACAAAACATGAAATGTTTCACCCATTGCGAAGGTGCTACATCTTTGCCGGATATTTCAAACAAAGCCAGTGTGCCTCCTGTGTCACACTGTATATTTTAGAATACAAAACAAAAGCGTGAGTTTTATTAAGGGCGAGAAAATGAAATGTTTCTCCTGATGCAAAGATGCTACATTGTATCATCTTCGTGTTCAACCGTGTGCCTCTTCAATCGCACTGTATTTAGAATATTGATATTGTACTTTCCGCGCACGGATCGGCTTTAAGTTATTTACGCACACACCCGGCCAACGGAGCCGGCCGAATCAATCCTTTAAGTGGTCTTTCGTTGACTCGACAGACAAACAACAACACATTTCGAATACATTTCAATCCCTCCCACTTCCCCTCCAACACTTTACACGTATACTCCCCCGACCCCCCTCCTCCTAAACCGTTCAGTTGTAGTGTACTGAGTAATCAAACAACTCTACCGACGTTCTCAAGGACACCACGCGGTACCTGTAATTCTGTCATGTACACAAGAACACAACACCATAATAACATAGACTAGCGCCAGCCCAGCATCGTGTACGAAGATCGTGATGGTGGGTATCGATCGCGGGTGACTCGACAGTCATCAGGTCATGTGCTGTGTGTGTAATGAGGGTGTCTGAGCACTGCTACACCCAGGTATTGAGCAGAAGCTGTTCTTAGACTGAGGCCGGAAGAGTGAGTGTGTGTGTGTGTGTGTGTGTGTGTGCGTGCGTGCGTGCGTGTTTGCGTGCGCGCGCGTGTGTGTGTGGTGTGTGTTGTGTTGTGTGTGTGTGTGTGTGTGTGTGTGTGTGTGTGTGTGTGGAGAGAGAGAGAGAAAGAATCAATGAAACTTTATTTTACTACGGTAGAGGCAGTTGACGTCAGATAGTCAGTTTTCATACTAGCTGCCATTGCTAAAAAGAGAGCGTTGCTAGAGAGAGAGGGGGGGGGGGGGGTGGTGGGGGGGGGGGGCAGGTGTTTTGGGGGTTAACGTCTTTGGCCCCAGCCGGGATACGAACGAACTCACGACCCGAGCATTAGAAGTCCAACCCTCTACCATTCGGCCAACCCGGCTCTGAGAAGAGAGAGAGAGAGAGAGAGAGATAATCATGATTGCCAGCAGCCCCGTTTAACTCTTAAGAGCCCAAGCCCGACCACCCTATGCCCACTATACTGATTAAAGTTAAAAAGAACAAGCCACTGCGCACCACTAGGAGCCACTTCAAGCCACTAGTACACAAGGCGCGGGACCTCCCTGCTAGCTCCGAGGCCGCTACAGATTGCATAATAGTGGCTTGAAGTGGCTCCTAGTGATCTGAAAGTGTGAAGTAATATTGTAAGTTTTGCATGACATTTTAAGAGTTAAAAGGCGGGGAAGCCGGCGGGATAGCCGAATGGTAGAGCGTTGGGCTTTCAATGCTCGGGTCGTGAGTTCGCCTGAATCCCGGCTGGGGCCAAATATTTGTGCTGGTCTTTCTCTCCGGTTGCCACGGCCGCGTCTTTGATATCACCCGTACGTGTTGGAAAAGGACGTTAAACTCCCAAACACCCACCCACCCCGTTACTTGGAGTCAGCCCCCTCTTACAATCAGAAACAGTTCAACAAGGAAACCTTCAAGTCCCGACTGAAAACCCATCTACTCACCCTCTCATGGCCGTGCCATGTTGTCGTTCTGCTGGTGTGAGTGCGTGTGTGCGCAGGGAACGTGTGTGTGTGTGTGTGTGTGTGTGTGTGTGTGTGTGTGTGTGTGTGTGTGTGTGTGTGTGTGTGTGTGTGTGTGTGTGTGTGAGTTTTTGCTAGTTTTTATCTGTTTTGTCAGTTTTACCTGTCTTGTGTTTGTTTTATCTGTCTTTTGTGTTATTTATGAATAATTATGAATAAGTATGTATTTTATGTAAAGCTTTATGTGGACTTTTAGCCTCACAGATCGTTTTGAACTGGTTTGGTAATGTCCAGCATGACACTACTTAGACATTCACACAATGACAGGCCGTCAAGTGCTGGCACTGAGCCGAAAGAATCGTACCCACTGACTAATACGCACACCAGCCGGCGAGTGTCGTCAACAACAGTCGTCGATTATGAATGTTCGACCGCTCGCGCACAGTGTAAACAACATTGTGTCGCACTGTGAGCTACTAATCGTCAAAATAGAGTATTTCGAGGGGACAGTACAGTCGCTATCTCAAGCACTGTGAGCTACTAATCGTCAAAATAGAGTATTTCGAGGGTACAGTACAGTCGCTGTCTCAAGCACTGTGAGCTACTAATCGTCAAAATAGACTATTTCGAGGGGACAGTACAGTCGCTGTCTCAAGCACTGTGAGCTACTAATCGCCAAAATAGAGTATTTTGAGGGTACAGTACAGTCGCTGTGAGCTTTTAATCGTCAAAATAGAGTATTTCGAGGGGACAGTACAGTCGCTATCTGAAGCGAAACCGTTCCAAAACGTTAGTTGCCTTAGTAAACATGGAGACGGCCCGTTTAAAGAAATGTACCATTATCCACGCATCAGAGAACATCTTGTTTCCTTTCACACAGTGACCACCGATTTTAGTCGTCGTCATCATCATCATCATCATCATCGTCGTCGTCGTCATCGTCGTCATCATCATCATCACAATAAACAACAACAACAAAAAACACAAAACAAAACAAAACAAAACAACAACCACCACCACAACAACAACAACAACAAAAACACAAACAAAACACAAAACAAAACAAAACACAAAAACCAAACAAAACACAAAAACCAAAGCAAACAAAAAACAAAACAAAACAAAATTTCTTTTCCGCAGTGCCAAAATGAGCATCGGCGAACGAGCGGTGAACCCAAACCGAAGACGGTTTCGTCAGAACCTGTACCCGAGTTGGCAGTCCATACCAGCTCCGCCGTCTGCCTACTCTCACTTCCAGCATGTACAGTGAGTATAGCGACATTATTTTGTTTCATTACCTTTTTTTTTTTTTTTTAGCGGTTGAATACAGGCAAAGACAAAACAAGCAGACATGTATACATGTCAATAATGTTACATTATTTAGAGACAAGAAGTTTTGCTATTTTGGTTTTGCTATGCTTTCATTTGTGTTTCGTGAACGTGACATCATTTCCGGCTGTCCTTTTCGAAGTACATCTTTGTAGACAAGACAAGACAAAACACAAGACAACAAAACACAAGACACGACAAGACAAGACAAGACAACAAAACACAAGACAAGACAACACAACAAGACAAGACAAGACAATACAACAGAACACAACACAAAGCAAAGAAACAAAGAGGGAGCAAACACAAAAAAAGGAATAAAGTCCGTCAGAAAGAAAATAAGAACAAAAGAAAGAAACAAAGATTCTTATAATTATTAGACACAAGTATTCTAAAAACTTCGATGACCTACTGACTTGAATCTGTCATGGGAAGAGCCATAAATATCTACTCACTGTACGACAATGACCTAGAAGTAAACAGATCGTAAGGTCGATCAGAGGTTATGGTAAGCACATGAAAGGAGAAAAATCAATGAGTAATTTCAACACAGCGTCAGTCCCTTCAGCTCCGTTACCATTTGCTTTGCTTCGGAATGCCCTTGATCTCATGCACTTCTGAATAAAAAAAGCTAATGTGTTTACAGATAGCACATACATGCAGAAGAGTAGGTGGGCAGCTCTTACCAATGTTTTTTTTTTTTAAATCCTCTTTCCTGATGGTGGTTCTCTGTCTGAGCTCTTTCTGTTTGTTTTGTGACTGCGTGCACGAAGGAAAGTTCCAGCCACTAAATCCATTATAAGCGTTCAACTTACCACGGCGATCGATCAGTATTAGCGATTTGCAAATCCATGCCACCACATCCGACATAATTATCTTAGGTACTCCGAACGTCTCATCAATGTCTTATCGGATGATTTACAGCAGCATATTTTCACAAGGGTGTATTTTTTCTTTCTTTTTCTCTCTCTTCCTTTTCTTGTTCATCTTCTTCTTGGTGTTGTTCCTCTTTTCCGGGGGAGCCGGGGTGGTCGAATGGTAGAGCGTTGGACTTCTAATGCTCGGGTCGTGAGTTCGTAATCCGGCCGGGGCCAAATATTTGTGCTGGCTTTTTCATCGTTGCCCCGTCTTTGATATCACCCTATGTGGTGGAAAAGGACGTTAAACTCCCAAACACCCACCCACCCTCCTCTTTTCCGCCGCCCCCCCCCTCTCTCTCTCTCTCTCTCTCTTTTAAACATGTTTTACGACTTCTAGGGCATTAATTTCTCTTTGTTCTCTCAATTTCTGACACAGAACGAGTTCACTGATCGAGTTTTTTTTTTTTTTTTTTTAAAGGAACATGACCTCGGAAGTGCATTGACATTTTCTGACCTCTCCATCGCGGCTAATGCGAGGAACGGGGTTTCGGTTGCTGCTTTCTTTGTTTCTTTGTCTTCCTGAGGTTCTTTGTGCACGTGCTCTAAATCCGCTCACATTGCGTAGTTCAGTCGCGAAGTTACTCGTATATATTAATCAACAAGTAACAGAACATCGCAGTGACTCCTCAAAGGCACATAGGCAGTAAGACTGCAGTATCTTTCGATGTGGATCGTTTTCTTCTGGCTATTTGTTTTTGAAAATGTCTGGCCACTGTTGGAAGGCGGGCGACGATTTCGAGTTGAGAGGTATTTCAATGGTGGTATCCAGTTCTTTTACTTTAAAACATGATCTGGACGCTTCCTTTGAAACGGTGGCCGTTCTTGTATGACCACATTGTCGTCTGTTGTGAGACCATGGATTTCAGTCGTCAACTTTACAAATTCACTGGAAGCAGTATCGTTATGAGACAGACCTAGTCTTTATCTGAATGTAGTTTTTTTTTAGTTTCACGGTCCTCCCGGCGTCAAGTTTTTTTTTTTTTTTTTTTTTTAGCAGCGTTAGCCTGGCCAGAAGGCATTTTCAGCGTAGGTTTTTTCCCCAGTAGTTTAAAATCCAGTTTTACCTGTTTAAACCTGCATGCTGGATTTTATCGTATCGTATCGCATTGTATCGTATCGTAAGGAGAGATGTCCAAGCCGCTAGTGTAAAGGGAAAGGTTTAGAACGACCATTGTCATTCAGTGACCAAAACTGGTGCCTCAACATCTTTAAACTGGAGTACTGAATTAAAGTACTTGTGTTAGGTGATAGTTTACACCCAGTTTGTTTTAGGAGAGGTCAGTGACATGTAAGTAGCACATCCCCTGGAGGTGAACAGAGGAAGAAAGAAAACTGACCCGCAAATAGGCAACTGGTTACAATAGTCGGACAAAAAGCCACGGTATAGAAATTGGCGTTGCAAAGAACAATGGTTCGGACGACGGATTCGGCCGCGATACAAATGGATTGGACTTCTCCGGCTAAACTGATCTTCCCAGTCACGAGCAGAAACCGATGGTAAGACGGCATCAAGACCATCTTTCTTTCTTTCTTCCGTCCTATTCTTTATGGTGGGTGATGTCAAACGATCACGTCTGTCGTTTTGCGTAAGTGAAAGTAGAAAGTAATGATTAAAAAAACAACAACAACAACGGCAACTACCAAAGAGCAAACCAACCCATAAAAACAACAAAGCAGTTACACCAACAGAACGGGAAATTAGGAAAAAAAAAGAAAAAAAAGAAGAAAAAAAAGGGATGATGTGGATGAGGGTGGTGTTTGTTGAGGGTGTAGTCAGTTTCCGGAAACCGTTAACTCCACCCCCTATCGCCCTCCCCCCTCCCCCCCCGGCTCCCCCTCTCTGTCTCTCTTAAAACTCCCGAACACCCCCCCCTCTCTCTCTCTCACACACACACACACACACACACACACACACACACACACACAGAGAACATCGTGCATCGCGGGTTTAAAACCAGCGCTGGGTCATCATGTGCGTCCCGGCCGGCAACCACTGAGGCAGCGGCACATATTGTGAGTAGCCGAACAGGAAACTGATAACGTCTCAGAGAGGAAAAAGAGTTGCCGAATTACGCGTGTCATATACATCATCGTTCCGAGATACGAAACGCCAAGGTAACGTCCGCATTTTCCTTTCGCTTGCGGCCGTAAAAACTACTTTCATTTCTCAGGCTTCTTATCAAAGAGCGCACCGAATTCTACGACCTCGTTGCTCTAGCGACCGAATAACAAGCACCTGCAAATTGAGCTAGCCGCGCGCTGTTTCGTACGAAGTCTGCTTGCATAGTCGGCGGCTACCGGACTGTATTTTCTCTTTTCAGCGCAGCAAACAAATTACGAAGCTATTGTAAAAGGAACGATTTGGTGTAGAGGTGCAGACTGGTGGCATTTGCACATAGCCGTCTTTTTATACGAAACTATGCGTGCGTAAACTGCACCAGTTGTTGACTTTTGGTGTGAAAGTGGCATGGTGATGTTGCTTTTATTTTTCCTGTGAGATTTGTATTGTGAAAAAAGAGTCGAGATTTGAAAGGATTTTGATTAAAAATTCGTTGTAACATTATGGCCACGTGAGCAAGTCGCTTACAGGTAAGTTTCAAGCAGAACAGTTGTGAGATTTAGATGTTCGCGGAGGGCACAGGGTTTTGGCTGAACCGCGGCAGGCACGATTCTTAGCCGAGGCTGGGTTGTTCTTGCTGCCGTGTTCGAAAAGAAGAGAACAGTCAAATAAGTGAGTGCGACGTTTGAGGTGTACAGTGGATCAGGTGCATGTAGGACTGATGCTGATTTCTCTGTTTCAAAGTCTCTTTTTAACAGCGGGGCGATGCTTGGTGCGTACGTTGCAACAATTTACCGTTTCACTTTACGTTGAAGACCAAGAGCTGTAACTACGTGTAACTGTAAGAAATGTGTAACAAGAGTGACAGAGGATGCGAATTTTGGGGGTGACATGCCGTCACACATGAGCGAGATAGTTGAAATAACTGGATTGCTCAAAGGCCAATCTTCCGACAATTCAATGCTCACAACTTGAATTGTTCTAGGTTGTTTTGTAAGTGTCTAGCATTGCCAGGGTTCGCGCTAGGATTTTTCAAAACCAGTCACCGCGCCTCCTACCCCGGCCGTTTTTCAGCGACTCTGAGCAAAACCAGACCCTGTGAAAAAATTCCGGTAACACTGCAAATAATGATGTACATTTTTGAAAGCGCAAAGGGATAAGGCAAGATATAAGGCAAGTGCCGCTAGTCAAGCGTGGGCCACAAAATTTGTATGAACGATCAACATTTTTTTTTCTTTTTATGATCAGCCTGTTCATTTTTATTTTTTCACCCATAAATCTGTAACCAGTCACAGCAAAATAAAACCAGTCCCCAGGACTGACAGCTAAAACTTTTCCAGTATTTCCTCGTTATAACCTATAATTTACTGGTAATTGCCAGTTAACGTGAACCCTGATTGCACCACTTAAATACCTCACCTACACAGTGACAGCATCTCACAGGTTCAAGGTGGCACTGAGCCAGCAGAAGGCTTTACACAGTGCGAAACATCGAGGGAGTCACCTGTCTTGGCGGGCAACCACTGAGTTGAAGATTTTTTAATTTTTGCTCGCAAAGCCTGCAGACAGCAGTGTGCTGCATTCAGAACTCAACGTTCACTGAGATGGACTATTTTGAGCGTACATTCGCATTCACAACAACAACTGTGCCAATATTTCTGTGATGCCTAGTAACACAGACTTAGGCATTTGTAATATGGTTTGATTCTGCTGGCAGGGATGGCGATGATGACAAGATGGAGGTGATGGCGCGAGTGCGCCCCAGCACAGTGGAAACATCAGAGGGCTTTGTGCCCCGCACACAGAGTGCTGCCAGTCTGCAGTTCGATGAGCAGGCACAGGTAATGTTGTAATGTTGTGCTAGTAGTAATAATGGTGATATTGTGGTGCAAACAGTAATAATGCCAAAGATGTGCGTCTTCATTTTTTTTCCTGTGTAATTCCCTTAATGATATAATCCCTTGATAAATGATAAGAGATTTGGGAAGTTTTCCTATCCCATCAGTATCACTTCATTTTTCAGAAGGGGGTGGGGGGGGGGTGAGGATGGGAGGTGAAAGCGAACTTAAAGGGCGTGGGTAGTTAGGGGGGATTTCTGAGCTGCACGTGGTTCAGCAAGGACCCCATACCATCCCCAACTGCCCGCGGTCGTTAAAATAAACAATCTGATGGACAACAATCTGGTTTCATAATACATGTATCACAGACAGTGGAAGATGTGCTTGTTGGCGGAGCTATCGGCGGAGGACTCGGCAACTGGCCAGACTTTCATGAAGGGGAGGAAGGGCGCTGGATTCGGGAGACAATCCGGTGCCGTGAATGTCGGCGTTTCGTAGAGGACAAAGATTCCAGTGATGAAGAGTGAGTGTAGTTGTCTGGTCCTGCGTTACTGGTAACTGCCTGTGTGCAGGGCTTCATATTCGTGTTGGACATGATAATAATAATACAGTGCAACTTCTTTTGGGCGACCACCCCTGTGACCAAATAAGAGTGGTCTTAAAATAGAGGTGGCCACCCAAAAGAAGCTTCAGACAGGGAAGAAGTGCAACCCAGTATCATTGTAACATTGGTCTGCACAGGCAGGTGGTCTCCCAAAGGGGTGGTCACCCAAAAGAGGTTCTACTGTAATAATATATATTACACTTGTAGAGCGCGGAGTTCTGCTTCAAAAAGTACTCAATGTGCTTTTGCTCACGCACATACACAACATTCACACGCACACATTTATACACATCAATACAGGCGGTGGAGTTTAACTTGAACTTAAAGATCAAAAGCTAGTTTAAAAAGATGTGTTTTGAGTTCTGCTTTAAGCTGTAGGATGGAAGGGATGTTTCTCAGGGAAGATGGCAACGAGTTCCAGACGTGGGGGGCACTATAACTGAAGGACATTGGTCAATTCAGTTTTTAAATACATGTCTGATTACTTTCTTACCAAGGCGAACATAGTTTGTCTTCTTATTACTGCAGTGTTCCCTGTGAGTTGAAAAGACAATTGTCCTTGGGACCCTCTCTCCATATTTTTGAGGGTCCTTTTGTAAATTTTGAGGGTCCTTTTGTAAATTTTGAGGGTCCTTTTGTAAATTTTGAGGGTCCTTTTGTAAATTTTGAGGGTCCATGGTCTTTTGGTATAAAAAGTCTGAAAGTCAAAACCATTTGTTGTTGTTGTTGTTGACGAAAGTATTCAAGGGTCCGCTACTAGACTTAGATCGCCTTTTGCTCATTGAGTTTCCAGAAGAGTGTTGGGACAAATACGTGTGTCCCCTGTGGCGCGTACAAATTGGCACACCTGTGCGCAATCAAGAACACTGTTACTGTGCAGTACTCATATCAAATCACCTTTTTCAGTCAGCCAGAACTTTATTCGTATTAAATTTCCCACGGATGTGAAGCCCTGTGTGTGTGTGTGTTGCTGATTAATCATCGTATAATGCCGTATGACGTGAATGTGAAGCTATATAACCAATAGGCGATTGGACATTGCTGTGTCAGCTAAACTCAACAACACTCCACCAACATGAAATGTCAAAGGAGTATCACAGAATTATCATCACCCCATGCAGCTCAGGAGATAAGGAGATGTAAAGAGAGTGAATGCACAGAATCAGGCACAACTTCAACCGTGCCATGCTTTACCTGGCTGCGTAGAGTCCTTGACTTGGACTTGAGTGTTTGGTCTCAGGAAAAGTACACTTGAAATTACTTCAGGGTCTGAGTTAAGAAAAAAGTTTCTTTTGCTGCTAGTCAGTAGTGCAATTTTCCCATCTTCATTTTATTTGTGCATTTATGAGTCAAATACATTTCCTTGAAGTTAGTAGATCGGGATGATAGTGGCAAATGTGGATGCATTTGGGAAAGAGCAGAATAATGCAGCTGATCATGAGAACAGCCTGCCAGCCAAAGTTACCCTAAAATGCAGCCAGCTTTTTTTTACGTTCCTTAGTCCTAATCCCAGGGATGTCACTGGAGCTTGAAACCTATAGGACAAATGTCCTGGAAGGTGGCAGATGAACAGGACATTTGTCCAGAATTGGAACGAAACAATAGGACATTCTGGCACGCGACAATAAAACATTGTAAAACAGGAACCACATAAACACAGGTCAGGGTTAAGCTCTTTGCCAATCAGAGGGCTTCTTTTAGGGAATACCACATACCACAGGTCACTCGCTTTGCGTGCGTGCAACTAAAAATATTCCTGCGCAAGCGAGCAAGCTCCCTGAGTAGCGCAAGGCGGCAGCCCTCACTCGGAAAAATGTCACTGGTTTGTCCGCGATCAACAGAAACGCAATTGGACATATGACCTCCTCTTGAAATAAACAGTCGGACATCTGTCCTGCTGGGGAGTTTTTTCATCGGACATTTGGCCAAGTCTATCGGTCATAGTCCTGTGTCCGGGCACCAGTGACATCCCTGTAATCCTATCCTAAACATCCAAACTGTCCATAATAAACAACTCCATCTTCATCACAAGGAGACCTTCAACCCTCCAGTCACCACCACCCCACCCCTAATCAACAGGGGGTAATCGAACTGTTCCTCTAATTAATCTTTGGACTTCATGGATATGCGTCTTGCATGGTTTCTCTCTTACCAGGGACAATGTAGTATACAGCAAGAGAGCCCCTGTGGCCGCTACGGCTCAGGAGACTCCCCCAGAGAAAAAGACAAAACGGGGGCGGCGGTAAGATGATGGCTATTGTCGGGTCCAGTCAGTGCTGGTGCAGTCTCTTGATGCTGTATATATGTATATCTGCACGTCTGTCTTCAGCTCTTCACAAATTCTGGCTTTTTAGACTTCACTGAACAAACCTTTTTGCAGGTGTACAGAGAATTTTACTCTTGAGTATTCTATGTACTGGTGTGCTTATGGTCAAATTTAGTGGGATGCGTAGGTTTAACTCACATCATACTAACCTTTTTTTTTTTTTGGTTTATCTGGTTTTGTTTCTGTTTATTTGTTTATTATTTGTGGTTTTTTTTTTTTTGGTCTTTCTGTGTTTCTATAAATATCTAGTTATTTTAATGTTACTACTGCAGATTTCATCTGTGGTGAAACTTTTTCAGTTTTTTTGTATGTCGGTGTTTGTTTTATAGTTGTTTTTTTTGTTTTATAGTTTTTTGTTTTGTTTTGCTTTTTCCCTGCTGAATGAATTCAGTTTTCCTTGGTTAATTGTTGTCTCTATTTGTTTATTTATTATGCTGCGGAACATTCCTGCATGCTTTAATTAAAGCTCTAATTTTGTGCTTGTAAATATTATGCATTGCTTCTGTTGTTGCATTTTTTTTTTAATTCTTTCTTTTTTAAAAATACTAATTTTATTTGTTTTTAGACATGGGAAGGAATTATATGAATTTTCTGTGGCTTTTTTCTCCAGTTTTTGGGGTCAAATACTGAAAGGAAAAAGGTGAAATAACGAGTGGAATTTCTGTGGGTGTTTGTGCTAGTATAGTAACCAGTACATAGTTCATCTGAAGTCCTAAAGATGATTGGAGTTTTGGACCGTAGAATTTTCATATACATACATGTAACAGTTTGCTGTGCATAACTAGAGGACTCTTACTAACACTAAAGAGATGAAATGCGGATTAAACATAACACATGAATTAACTTGCATGTACATGTTATTGTTTAAAAAAGAAAAAGAAAAAAAAAGGAGCTTGAGTATGTAGCTTTAGAAGAAAGCAGTATGTTAATTAATTGACCCATCAACCAAAAATTTTACAAAAGAAGAAAAAGTACTCTGTCTGATAAATTAGGTAATTGTTAAAGAGGTGTGTACTAGTGAATAATTTGCACTTTCTAGTTGAAAGCCAAGATTGTGAATTTTACAGTGGCGCTTTCACTTTTACTGTTTTAGGTTTTCCTGCCTTTATTAAATGGAATTCTCATTTACACACACACACACACACACACACACACACACACACACACACACACACACACACACACACACACTCCTCCACAATACACCTACTGCAGTTAATGCTCAGTTTGAGAAAAGCTGATCAATATTTCGTTGGAAAGTACATCCTGCAAGTGAGATTTTTCTGTTGTGCCTGCCAAGTGTAGCAGCATAGGTGTAGTTCTCAGTCCCTCTTTCAGATGGAGTGCATAGCATCTCTGAGCTTGCACGCTTTGAACTCTGTCTAATGCACAGGCTTGTGTAAACTTCTTGTGCAGCGGCGTATTGGCAGTAACTATAGAACTTTCTTATGCAGCACTCCAGGTGCTTATTGGTCTTGGGGGAAAAAAAAACAAAAGACTGCAAAGACTCATGTGAATCTGGTAAACTGAAGTACACTTTGGTGTAATTGATAATTTACACCTATTCAAAAGCGCAGCACATCTCTGTACGATCCAGAACTCAAAGGAGATTTCTGATTGCCAGATTGTGATATATGTTTTTCAGTAATGACAACTTGAACCACTGACTATGCTGTTATTTTATTTATTTGTTGTATTTGTTGGTTTTTTGTGTGCTATGCATGCTATTTATTTTTTTTTATAGCATATTATGAGTTTGATTACTGGCATTGTTCATTTCCATTATTTCTTAAATTTTGTATTAAACTGCATAATACCTGTTACTGTACTGTACCTATATGATTTTTGTGTGTGTTTTTGTTGGCTTAGTTTTTAATTTCTCCAACTGTTCACTTATTTTGTGCTGTGTTGTCAGACTGACCTGAGTCATGGTGATCAGGAAATGCATGTGTTTTTTGTTTGCAGAGCCAGTGACAGAAAGTGCCAGTGTGGATATCGGCTGTCGCAGCACCGGGACCCTGAGACGGCTCGGAGAAATCCCCACCCTGATCGGGAATGGAACCCCAGTACACACACTGCCCCCATTCCCACAAACGCCTTTGGGGAAATCGAGTTTGTTGGCTATGGAGACAAACAGGCAAAGGTAAGAAACATGTTAGTCATGAGGTCAATTCTTTTACAGTCGCAGTCACGCTCACACTCACATGCATGAGCACGCGCGCACATGCACACACACACACACACACACACACACACACACACACACACACACACACACACACACACACACACACACACACTCTCTGTCAAACGTTGACATCTTTACTTTTTTTTTAAAATTATTTTTTTTAAGTGATCCTGTGCAGATTCTCATTGTGGTAAATCAGTAAGCAGAAGATGGTTTCATTTGATACTTTTTTTTATCCATTGTGAATCATGAATGGAAATATACCACTTTGTTTTGAAAGGCTCCAAAGAATTCGCAGACATTATAACAGCGTATAGATTGTAAATGTTATTTTGTGATTTCAGAACACATGTACATGTACAATATAAATTTTCAAAAACTTGCATTTTTTAATATACCCACTGCACGCCAATACAAAACCACAACCATCAAATTTGTTTGACCACAGTGAGTTAATCAGTGATAAAGTCCCAGAATTAAGAAACGGGGATGGTTCACTGTTCTGAACCGAACTGCAGTAAGAAACTGCTCCTAGTCATGCCCATGAGGCATTTCAGGAGATAAGAGTTTACTTCTTCTGTTCTCTTGTTCTTCCATTGTGATGACTGCAGTCATCATTTTGACCATTATTGTCGTATTGCTGGTTAACTGTTTTCCATTGCGCGGCCCCTCCCGTTTGGAATGAGATTTTTAACGTGCACACTCGATGTTGTGTGTGCGTGTGTACACGAAGGCGAGACAGGCACCGTAAACGAGTCTGTACGTAATTTGACTTGATTTGGTAAGGAAAAATCCCACCAAATTCCTGCCCATCGGGGACTCGAACCATGCAGCTCAGGATCCGAAGCTGGATGCCTTACCCACTAGACCAAATCCCCTGTCAAACTTTCTGTGGACTCAAACAGGAAAAGGTATGGCATGCGGGCACAGATGAATTAAACGGGCCCGGCATTTGTTTTAGAAAGACATCATGTGAATTCAGTGTCAGTGATAGAGTGGTAAATTGTAGAAACGATAAGACAACCAGGAAGCCAGCTTCATGGGAGGCATGTGGTCTTTGGAACATGCCATTTTGTCGCTATTTTGGGTCACAGTTGGGACGTGTGGCAGGTCGTTTTGAGATCAATTTCTGTTGATTGATGTGGGCTGGCGTTTTACCTGATAACGCAGGGGCCGACTTTCAGCACAGGAAATTGAACAGTTCGGGTGGCAAATAACCAAAGGGGACAGTGAGCCTGAGTGTGTGTGTGTGTGTGTGTGTGTGCAAATAACCAAAGGGGAAAGTGAGCCTGTGTGTGTGTGTGTGTGTGTGTGTGTGTGTGTGCGCGCGCGTGCGTGTGCCTGTGTGTGTGTGTGTGTGTGTGTGTGTGTGTGTGTGTGTGTGTGTGTGTGTGTGCGCGTGCGTGTGCCTGTGTGTGTGTGTGTGTGTGTGTGTGTGTGTGTGTGTGTGTGTGTGTGCAAATAACCAAAGGGGAAATTGGTTTTGATTCTGCCTGACTGGGAGCATGTATTCTGTAGCAAGGACATTGGGGGGGGGGGGGGGGGGGGGGGTTGAGCAAGAAGGATGGTTTCCTGGCAGACAGTCCTTGCAGTACATGTCCCACACCAGTAAATGGCTAAGAAGGGAAAATGCCCATGTACACACTAAAGAGAGATCACTTTGTAGACTGTATTAAAAGCAAAAACAAAAATCAATACAAATGTCACAAAGAATTTACCAAATACATGTACTCTTCAAAAAAAAAAGAGAGTTGATTTTGTTGGCTTGTTTTAAATTGTTTACTTATTTTGTCTACTTGGAGTGTGTGTGTTTTAATTAAGTTGTTGAAACATTTCTTTAAAACCATAAATCTTCATGGCACTTAATGTGTAAATGAGGCAGTCCACATAAACTGTAAAACAGCAATTGAGATAATACATTGTCCCATTATGCAATACTCTGCAGTACTATTTTTAAGTGTCAGCTGTACATACTGTTGATTTCTTGTGCTGTGGACCACTGAAGTATTTTATTTGCAAAGGATTTTTTTTTTAAAGGTACTTCATTATTCCTTCTATTAAACTCAGGTTGCGTCCCTCAGGAAAGTGTGCCACTGCTATACAGTACCACCCACTTACCCATTTTTCAAATACAAGGTGCATTTATATTATTTTGTCTTTTCTCAGTATGTTCGGGTGGACCACGAAACAGACATGCGGATCATGCTGCGGCTAATGATGGAGAAATGGCACATGGAGAGACCCAACTTGCTAATCTCAGTCACTGGAGGTGCCAAGAATTTCTTGATGAAAGCTCGATTGAAGGACGCTTTCCGCCGCGGGCTTATGAAGGCTGCCCTCAGCACAGGTGGGTACAGTGGAACCTGTCTGTGTCAAATAAATAAAAGCGACATAGAAGGGACAGAAACCACTTAACTTTCACAAAGGACGGCACGGATCAACGTTTCGGCTTTCGCCTTCCTCAGGACACAAACAAATGAGACAGAAATTTGTGTCCTGAGGAAGGCGAAAGCCGAAATGTTGACCCGTGCCATCCTTTGTGAAAGTTAAGTGGTCTCTGTCCCTTTTGTGTCGCTTTTATTTGCTTAACTTGTAACCACTTCGCAGTCACTACCGTTTCCTTTTCTGTCTGTGTCAGTTAAGAATAAGAATAGAAACACTTTAGTGTCCCACAAGAGGAAATTTGTGACCCTCCACCACGAAATGAGTCGTCTTGTAACATGAACAAATAGCACAAGAAGACTCATTTCGTGGTGGAGGGTCACATTTGTCTCTGCCATTCTGAGGAAAACCAACTGAACAGTAACTATTGTCAGCAAATACAATCTAAACAACACAAAAGTATCCAAGTGTTGCTGAATATGCATGACCTCCTTGCAGGCACACATGCACACCCACAAACAAACAGACCATCTTTCCTTCGCAACTGTTCAACCTTAGTAAATCATTACTTAACATCTTCTACCTTTTGGTGGATTTCCACCTTTGGCTACACATTGTCCTTCCCCTCAAAAAGCGTTTCTTCCTCTGAAGCACTTCACATCATGCAGTGAATGCACCAGACTGCACAGATTGTTGTCTAATTCTAAAAAATTTCCTCCCCAAAAAGTGTTCCTTCCTCTGAAGCACTTCAAATCATGCCCAAATGCACCAAACTGCACAGGTTTTAGTGTAATTACCGTTTTAAAAAAAATCAAAAAAATCCAGGGGTACGTGCCCCCCCCCCCCCCCCCCCCCCCCCCCCCCCCCCCGATCCCTCTGGCATAATTTCGTCATGGTATGCTACACTCTTGTTGTCCTTTCGGATCGTGAACCATTTTAAGCCTGATATGTTTGAAATAAATGCCATTCTGAATACTGAAAGTTGAGTTGGATTATCACCTGTCAGTTTGAGCTACTAATTACAAAGAAAAGGGGAAAAAAAAAATCTGTTTTTCATGTTTAGTTTAATTTGTTTTGTCTTTCAGGTGCTTGGATCATAACCGGCGGAACTAACGCTGGTGTGATGAAACATGTTGGTGAGGCCGTGCGTGATTACGGGCTTACAGCCGACGGAAGAGTAACTGCGATTGGTATTGCACCCTGGGGCTGTGTGCAGAACAAGGAAGTGCTCATATGCGATGAATCCAAGGTGAAATAAGATCTCTTGCAATATTTTGTTTGAGGCAGTCAGTAAGACTTCAGTTCAGCACATTCTTGCCTTGAATTCAGCAGTGGTAATTTGTCAGTGTACCAGTTTTAGAGAAGGTAGCAGAATTCAGCGGGGTTTTCTTGTTTTTTTTTCACCATTCCACCTTGAAGGCAAACCCCCTCCCCCCCCCCCCCCCCCCCAAGAAAAAAAAAAAAGGAAAAAAAAAGCATCATTCATGCATGAGGTTTTTCTTCTGGCCCCTTGGCTAATATCTGCCATTTTCGTGTGTTGTTGTTTTTTGTTGTTGTTTTTTATGTGTTTGTTGCTGTTTTTTGTTGTTGTTTTTTTTGGCCTTGTTACTGTGTTTTTTTGTTCTCCCCCCCCCCCCCCCCCCCCCCATGGGCCCACCCTTCTGTTTTGAGGAGCAGTTGACGTCACTGCTGCTTTCTCTGTTTCTTTTAGACACATACTGTTTTTCCTCTTTTTGGAGGAGTGGGAGAACTCACGCTTGAACAAGTTGACTGAACTGAGTGTGTGTCCATTTCAGCCAAAAGGGAAGTGGCCTGCACTGTACAGAATACTGGACGAAGTGAAACCTAGACAGTCTTTCCTAGATCCCAACCACTCACACTTCATACTGGTGGACAACGGCACACAGCACAAGTTTGCCACAGAGATCGACTTTCGCGGCTTGCTGGAGAAAGAAATCTCTACAATGCAGACCAACAGCGGCAGTGGTAAGTGAATTATATTCTATTGTTTAAAGAGAAAAATTGAACTTTTTGTGTTTCATGCTAATATGAGGGGTGTTCTGTAAGTCCTGTCACAGGTGCTGTAAAATGGAAACCAGTATACATGTACTTACCGCTGTTCACTGTAGGACCGGCAGTTGCCAATGTTTAAGACTGTCCTTCCTTGTGTAAATAATTGTTGTTTTTGTTCTAGGTGTATAGGATCATGTCATTGCATCACAGTATTGCATTCCAATATGTTCTCATGAAGAGAGTATACTGTCTATGATGTTTTTGAGAAAGAATTGCATTAGGCATAAGTGATAGATGGCTGCATTCAGCTCTTGAAGTTGTCAGAGAACACAGTCATATCTTGCTTTGAGCGTAGCTCCGTGAAACACATTTTGTCTGCTTCTTCTAAACTGTTCTCAGAAACGAGTTACACTAGCTAATATATCTGTTGATTTATTTTTGAAACCACTCAAATATGTTACCATCATTACTACATGTGTACACTGTGTGTGGTGTTTCCACTCAACTATCAGGTGTCATTTTCATCCTGTTACAGATGCTGTGCGTGTGCCTGTAGTTTTACTGGTGCTAGAGGGAGGGCCTGGTACCCTGAAAACTGTTCACAGTGCCATCAGCAACAACACACCTGCTATTGTCATTAAGGTTTGTGGATATTTTGTCAGTCCTATCTTGAAAAAAAAAAGAAAAGAAAAATCAGCTTGCCTTTTCTTTCTGTTTGCAACCACAAGCAGTTCCTTTGAACATGCACTTTCAACTAATTTAATATGTGTATAAAGTAATTATCTTGACTTTATCACACTTAAATTCCACAACAAACGTGGAATTTGTAACACATACATTTACATTCATGTCTGACAGTATATAAACGTTTGAATGTGATGTACCGGTATCAGTGGTCCAATAACTATGACCTAACTTTGCTTTGCCATCCTCTCAGAGGAGTTGTCAAGGAGTAGGAGTTCTGATTCTCTGTTTTGTGCTGTTTGGTCTGTTTATCTTTTACTATGATGCATTTTGTCTGTTGTTGTTTTTTCCAGGGCTCAGGGAAATGTGCCGATGTGTTGGGTTATGCAGCTCAGAATGTCAAAGAAACAGAGATTGAGGTTATTGACCATGACGGCAATAAACACAAACAGTAAGTGATTTATGATACACTAGCAGAGTACCCGGCTTCGATCGGGTATACATGTATACCAGTTTACTTCTTGTTACTTGTGTCAATCCACTTTAATGCTGTCGATCCACACCCTTCACTGTCACAGTCTCATTGTCATACTGTCAACAGCACTGCCAATCACACACACACACACACACACACACACACACACACACACACACACACACACACACACACACACAAAACTTGATAGACTTTATTTTGTTTCTTTATCCTATGTTCTCCCCCAAGTGTCCCTCTAGGCTCATGGCAAATTTGGTGGCAATCGGCTGACTCATTTGGACGCCAACCCCTGACACACAGACACACATACACACACAGACGCTAGCTGCTTATTATATAGATGTAATGATAATAATATATCTGTGTATTGTATAGGGGCTTGACCCAGTTTCTTGAATTTGCTAAACATGCTGTGACACACTGAACCGAACACACATGCTCATGTGACTTGCACATATTCTAGCTCTCACCCACTGGACATGAACACATTATAATCATGCACGTGTTGTGAACCGTCATCTCAGCGATTTATGAACTGAATCCAACACACATACACACGCACGCACGCACGCACACTTACACACACACACATATTCTCTCACATACTGGACATGAACACATTATAATCACATGTTGCGCATGGTCAGCTCCGCAATTTAAGTTCTGGAATTTAGGATTGCAATCATTTTCAGATTTTGTGGGCTGAACATTGCCAAAGCAGGTCGGGGGGGGGGGGGGGGGGCTGAGTGCCTGGATTACTAAATTTTCATGTTACAGTAATACATCCTGACAGCTACATACAAACTGCTGCTTGTTAACTAAAGTCAAGTCACAACTGATGAAGATCCCCAAGACTACAGGGGAGCTGGGATGGCCGAATGGTAGAGTGTTGGACTTCTAATGCTCGGGTCGTGAGTTTGTATCCCAGCTGGGGCCAAATATTTGTGCTGGCTTTTTCATCATTGCCCCGTCTTTGATATCACACGTATATAGTGGAAAAGGACGTTAAACCCCCAAACACCCACCCCAACCACCCCCCAAAACTAGTGAAAAAGGAGGATTTGTCACAGGAAAACAACTGAAGGCCATTTCTTTGGGTATAAGCAGGTCTGCTGTGTTTCAGGTTGGACTACCAAATCGATGAGAAACTGCAGGCAGATATTCAGCAGTTGGTGAGAGATACGTTCGGCACAAAAAATGAAACGCTGCACATTGAGTGGGTGAAAAACTGCGTTCGCCGACCACACCTTCTGTCTGTGTTTGAGCTGGAGTCCAGTGCTAATTCTAGTCGTGATGTTGACATGGCTATATTGAAAGCACTGTTGAAAGGTGAGACTGATGTTCTCTCTCTCTCTCTCTCTCTCTCTGTCACTCTCAGCTTTGAATGGGCCTAAGGCCTATCAATAAACAATTCTGATTCTGATTCTGTTTATTGATTTATTTATTGATTTTACTCATCATGTATTCATTTCATTATTTTAAAAAATTATGCTAGATGATTTTAATGATAGTGAATTATCAGAAAAGGTATTGTATTTTGCATAAAAGAAAAAGAAAAAGCATACATTATTCGCCTTGTCTCTGAAGAGTGCTGGGCGCAGCGCTTTACAAGTGGATAAATAAATGACTGATTGGTAATGGAAAAAAAGATTTACTACTAGGGTTCAAACAAGTTGAAAGGTCTGGTGATAGAAACTGTTGCTATTTATGATTTTGTTTTTGTCAACAGCCAACAAAGACCAGGTGATGGATCAGCTGAAACTTGCTCTTGCATGGAACCGTATTGATGTGGCCAAGAGTGAAATCTTCACGGATGAACGACCATGGCCAGTACGTGTTTGCAAAATGTACACCCTCGCTCCGTTCATCTTCACTCCGTGAAACTTCATAAACTTGGAATATATACCTTTAAATAATCGTTTGTTGCTGGTGTCAGCTAAATACTGACAATTTGTTCCAATTTTTTTTAATGTTTAGACGGGCGCCCTGGACCATGTGATGATGTCGGCCATCCAGCTAAACAGAGTGAACTTTGTTGACCTGTTTCTGGACAATGGCGTCAGTTTGAAGGACTTTCTGACAGTCAAACGCTTGCTGACACTTTACAATGAGGTCAGTGTTTTTCCTTTTCTTGATACAGTTAATAATAAAAATAATAATAATGAGTATTGTGTAGGCGCTTTACCCAATTTCATGATATCGGCTCAAAGCGCCGCGAACTGAACCCAACACGCACGCTCACGTGAATCACAAGCATTCTCCCACACACTGGACATAAACACATTACAATCACTGGTGCGAAGGGTCAGCTCAACTATTTAAATTTCGGAATTTAGAATTGCATTTATTTTTCAAATTTGGTGTGCCGAACATTTCCAAAGCAGTTGTATAGGATATGATCGGGTTTACATGCACTTAGTTACAGTGTAGCACGTTCTTGGATATGATAAGAGAGATAAGTTGAGAATGCCATATTGTCTGCAGTTACCTCAGGGTGCTGGTGAAGGATGATGCACTGTGCAAGTTTACTACTGTGTCGGTGAAAACCTACATGTGAAAGCTGAGCAAATATGATTTCGTACAAGTGTGTGCAGTCCCTCAGGTTCTATTTCCCAGCTGACGTGTTTTGAATACAGCTTGATTGTTTGGGTTTTTTTTTCTTCTATCAAAAGAAATTTGAACTGTTCTTTCAGGTTCCTCGCAACTGTCTCCTGTACAATCTGTTGGTGAAAATCAAGTCCAGCCAGGTTGGTAGCAATTTTGAAACCCTGGCCATGCATGAACAAATATAAGTTACCATCTTTGCTGTGTCTTTGAATGAAACACATTTTCAATATATATATATATATATATATATATATATATATATATATATATATATATATATATATACTGACATGGATGGAACTTTCATTTTGTCCTTTCCCTTCGTTACTCTTTTTCTATACTTTTGTCTTTACCTCCATTAACTCTTCAGAGCCCATGCAAAAATGGCAAGTTTACTTGAAATCTTCACATCCCTAGAAGCCACTTCAAGCCAGTTTTTTTGCATTCTGCAGCAGTCTAGGGCCTAGCGGTGAAGGCCCACGCCTTGTGTAATAGTGGCTTGAAGTGGCTCCTACTGGTGTAAAGTTGCTTGCTCTTTTTATCAAGTCTTATCATATAGTGGGCTCTTAAGAGTTAATCGTCTTCCAATCCATGTTCATTTACTTTTTTTGTTTTTGTTTTTTTTTGTTTTTGGTGTCTGGGTATGGTTGCAAGGATGGCAGCTTTGTGTGAGGATAATTTGATTCAGAACTGATCATTGATGTGTGGTGAAAGCTGTTACTGACAGAATACTTGGCCAATCGTTTTGCCTGGGGCACGATACCGGTACACCAGAATTAATAGCATGATGCTATTGTTGCGTGTCTTACTAGTATGCAGGCCAGAACTGCAATTTCCCAATTTTGGGATCAATAAAGTATTCTGTATTCTGTAGTCTGTATGCATCAAGCAATGCCTAGCAGCAGAAGGCTTTCCCCGATTCACCCTCCAGCTTCAAATGGGGTGGATATCTTCATTGGGAAGTAGCCTGAAGACTTATAACAGTGGTATCATTAGGGCTGAAAACCTTCCACTTTTTGGGACAGATTTCCACCTTTGGCTAAAAAATGTTCCTCCCTGCAGAGTGTGTGTTTCCTCCTCCTCCTCCAACATGCACCAAATTGTACAGATTTTAGTCCAATTCAAAAATTTGCCTCCAGAATAAAGTGTTTCTTCCCCTGAAGCATTTCAATTCAAAAAGCTGGAAAAGCAGATAATTGCACAGATTTTAGTCTAATTTAGTCTAAATTCTGGACAAATGTCTGTTCGCCTGGGAAGGGGGGGGGGGGGGGTTGTCGTTGTTGTTTCTTGTTTATTTTTTGTTTCATTCTTGTTTTTTGTTGTGTTGTTTTGGGTTTTTTGTTTTTGTTCTGCTTTATTGGTATGTGTTATTTTTTTTTCCGGTTGGTTGATTGTGTGCTTACATTATGTCTACCTTGTATACATATATGTGCAAAATGTGAAAAAAAAAAAAATAAAAAAAAAATGGGGGGGAGTGTGCCCCTGGACACCCATAGCACAGTGCAAATGCTTTGCAGACACGTGCTTGTGGCTTTGTCACTTTGTCACTAAATGCATCACACACTTTTCGTTCTTTTGGATCATGGACATTTTAAGCCCTGATCATACTACTACTTCTTCAGTATTATGCAGTAACCAAGAATTTCTGTTAAAGATGAAATCTGTCTCTGCACTTTCTGCACGGTAAGTGTTCTTGGAGTTTCACCCAAACCTAGGGCTGTGTGGCCTCCTGTGCTTCTTTTTGGGGGGAGGGAAACAACTGTCTCATGTACATGTGTAAATTAAGCTGCTTCTGGTTGCTTTGGCATGACTTCTAACATTCAGATTTCTTGCATCCTCTCTCTCTCACTTTTTTTTCAGTCTCAGAAACACGACGCACACATGGTATGTAATGGTGACTGGCTCTCACTCTGCCTGTGCATGCCTTTCATTTGTGTTTGAATCCAGAACTCTTATGTTTTTATTTTTTATTTGAAACAACAACCGAACAATTAATTCTTGAACAGTAGGTGTCAGTAAACATTTAAACATGTGTTATATGTGCCCTCAGTGAAAGTTTGTCATGTATTGGTTTCCACTGGCTGGCTCGCATGCTTCACTGCATTTGGATAAAACACACCTTTGCTTGTGGGTATGTGGTTAATTCAGTTTGTGGGTGTGTGGATAAATGATTCAGTTAGCTATAGCATACATTATCAAAGATCGTCACAGGATGATTTTTACATGCAGTAAGATAATTTGCTGGTATACTTCAGTACATGTCAGCGCGTGACCTCCAGAAAAGTAATCAACAGCAACAACAGCATGTGCAAGTGCGCACGCACACATGCATGCATGTACACACAGACACACGTCTGAGTTTCAGCAGCATAACTGTGCATTTAATCTGTTTCAGCGCAAGACCTTTTCACTGTCAGATGTTGGGTACCTGCTACAGGATCTTCTGGGAGATTACTACCAGCCACACTATCTCAAGGTACCAGTCCACAGCATTGTACAAGAAAGTCAATTTTGTTAATCAGTTAATTCTGATATGTTTAACCCTTCACTGCCAGCCACTCTTGATTGCAGCACTGCTCAGTGCCAGGTGTTTTCTGGCTGACTGCAGCCTCTGTACACCTCTAGTATTTAATCTACAAATACAATTTATTATTATTATTATTTATCTCATAACTTCTGAACAAAAGCACCAATTTACTGATTCTTTTTTAAAAATGGTAGAAAATTGGTAGAAGTTTTAGAGGCATATATTTGTTTTGCTCCAACTGCTCATGTGAATTTTGATTTAAAAAAAGGCCAGTGTCGCTCAAAGCTCATTACACTGTATGCACAATGCTCGCCAAAATGTGTGATTGGTACATGTACATACGTATCTCCATGCACAACGGAATGCGAGATTGGCGCTGTGAGGGTTGAAGGTATCACGAATCAGATGTTGTGTCTGCATGAGGGTGGGTGGGTGGGTAAGTGTTTGGGGGTTTTACGTCCTTTTCCACCACATAGGGCGATATCAAAGACGGGGCAACGATGAAAAAGCCAGCACAAATTTGGCTCCAGCCGGGATCAAACTCACGACCCGAGCATTAGAAGTCCAACGCTCTACCATTCGACCACCCCGGCTCCCCGTGTCTGCACGATGTTACATTAGATACATGTAATAACAAAATTGTAAACAGAAAAAAAAAACCCGCAGGGGCTGTGGAGTGAAAAACAAGTATACAATGTGCATGCAGGAAAAAGAAAATAAAAAGGGGGGAACTGAAAGGGTGGCACTTTTCTAGTGGCAGTGTGGTCCTCCCTTGGGGAGCAGACCAAATTTCCCAGTACATGTATCATGTATATGTAACGAAATAATGTAGGCGTAAATACCAAACACAGCTTGTAGTGGTGTGTCAGACTGTGTGGGTTCCATCTGTTCATCTCTCTTTCTGTCATAACAGGATGATAAGCTGAGAAATCTGAACTCCGATGCTATCATGGGCTATGTGACAGAGGGCAAAACAGCGGACCAAGGTCTCAATGTGTCCATGCTGGCAATGACAGGCAGAGGTAGGTTCTTTCCTATGAAAAACGTACAGGGGTTCTTTTTTACCCAGGATTTTTGTGTTATAGTGCTTCATGTAAAAGTTATAAAATGTAATTATGTGTGAGTGATTGTTAACTTTGATGGAAAAAGGCTAGATATATACATACACATGTACAGTACTTGTAGCATTTTCCTTGCTGTTAGCCTCACCAAAGCAAGTTGCATCGGTACAGGGTAGAAAGATGGAAAAAGGCTAGATATACTTGTACATGTACTTGTAGCATTTTCCTTGCTGTAAGCCTCACCAAAGCAAGTTGCAGTGGTACAGCATAGAAATTCATCAAAGCTTCACTACATGAAAGTATTGAAAACAGCCGTTTGCAACATTTTTGTAAAGTAGGTTTTGTTTTGTTTTGTTTTGTTTTTCTGCAGCGCCAGGGGATATCACAGGTGATCACGACTTTGGACGACCTGCTCAGGAACTGTTCCTGTGGTCTGTGCTGATGAACCGACAAGATCTTGCAAAGCTTTTCTGGAGAGAGGGAAACGTAAGAGCTTTCTGAAAAAAGTCTTTGTCAATTAGTATTCATTTTGCAAAGCTGCTGCTTGGATTGGTTGTGATGTGGTATAAGAACACTTCAGGCTCCAGTGCAGAAATAGCTGACAGTTTCTCTGGCAATAATGCAAAAAAATGATTAAAATCCAAACAAACAAAAACCAGTTGAGAACTGTCGTATTATCCATCCAAATCAGTGGGCAAATGTGAAAGCAGTGTAGAGGAAGGAGAGGCTCTGAAGCAATTACAGAGGGAGATGCACGAAAGTAACATATGAACAGATGAGCAAAAAGTGTGCTGTCAGACGTGGAGGGGCTGAGGGGGAGTTACAACAGAAGGCATTCAGTTGTGCAGGAAAAGTTCATTTACTTACAGACATTATAGGAAACTAAAGTGTAACCCAGTGCTGATAATAGTCATGATGAAAATGACAGTGTCGATAATGATCACGATCTGTGATAAATGTGAATAATGATGGTGATATTGACTGCTTTAGAATCGAGTGTCTTCATCAGTCGTTAATTTATAATGATGATGACAAAGTTATGATTTTTACCCCTTATATGACGTGTTATTAGATAAGGTGGACTCATTTATCACGCAATGTTTTTTCAGGAGTCCACAGCAGCCGCCCTGGTGGCAAACAATTTGTTAAAATCCCTGAAACGCTACACTGATGACACAGATATGCTGCACAGGCTGCAATCAAATGCTGAGTAAGTTGTTGACTCTCGCTGGGGTGGAGAATGAGGAAAGTGGGGGGGGGGGGGGGGGTGTTAGTTCCTGTAATTGGGGGTGAAGGGGTGATTGGAAAGGGGAGGAATGAAGAAAGGGATCTGCTTTGAATGAAAAAAAAAAAAAAAATGAAACTGTGAGAGTTGGAGAAGGATATGTAATAGCATTTGTGCATTTTTCGTTTGTGTGTTTTGTTGTTGTTGTTGCTTTTTTCCCCCAGAATTGACATTACAGTAGATCTTTACAGCTCTGCATTTGACATAAAACCATTGTGACAGTCAGTAATCAGAAAACAAACAAACAAACAAAAAAAACAAACCCCAAACTACAAAAACTGTTCCATACCTTCGTGTTTCATTATTCTGTTACTGTAAGGGTCATATCATTCGGAAGTCATGCATGAGTTGAACATTTCTTTGGTTTGATATGCATAGTTTCAGCATTCCAGCATGTGGTTTCAGACTGCAGTGATGCCCTTTTTCTGTTCAGCGAATTCGAGAGTCTTGCCATTGGAGTGCTGAACAACTGTTACTCCGTGAACGAACAGAGGGCGCAGGATGTCCTCGTGAGGGAAATGCCCCACTGGGGTCACGCGACCTGCGTCCTGATCGCCGTACAGGCGGACAACAAGCGTTTTATCTCCCAGACGGCTTGCCAATCTTTACTCAACTCCATCTGGATGGGCAAGATGTCTCAGGACAACAGTCTGATCAAGGTCAGTACTGAGGAATTGGTGGAATGTTTGCATTACCTGTATTTTTAATTTTATCTTTTTTTTTTAAATTCATATATGTGTATAGTACTTAGGTCTCTACAGGGATTTGGGTCGTTGCTTCCCATGGAACGCATTGTACAATGCGGGTACACATTTTCATCCACATTTAACTCATTCTGCCTGAGCTACGACTACAGTCGTGACTGTTTACATTTTTTTCCAACGCGTCTGCTGTCAGGTTTCCTTGGCAACCTGCTGCAGGTGACGTCAAAGTAAATTACAACACTTGCCTTTAGTATAAAATCATTTGGTCTACACGGTGCGATGTCGTAACAGGATCCAGGCAGCTGGCACCAGACGTATGATGGCAGCGTTTCTGTGGAAAGGGTTAAGCAGAAGTTGTGTAAGGTTGTGTAGTGGTGTATTCATTTTCCGCTGAATGTATGCGTTCTGTTGCAGCTCTTGCCCAGTATGTTTGTCTTCCCACTTATCTTCCTTGTCATCAAGTTCCAAGACGAAGAGAAGGCGCGATCAGAGGCGTTTGTGCCCAAGGCGCTAGACTATAAGAAGAAGGTGAAGTGTAATTCTATGCTTAGGTCTCATGTTTTCCCCTGGGGTGTGCGTGTGTGTGTGTGTGTGTGTGTGTGTGTGTGTGTGTGTGTGTGTGTGTGTGTGTTTTCATGAGATTGAAATACAGAGCAGGGTAATATGAACTCACTATTCCGCTAGCCAAAAAAAAAAAAAAAGAGAGAAAGAAGTGGGGGGGGGGGGGGGGGACAGAAGAAGGAGAGAAAAAAAAGACAAAGAAAGAAGAAGCAAAAAGAAAGAAGAAAAAAGAAAAACAAACAACCATACCCCCCCCCCCCCCCACCCCCCAACCAACTTAAAAAACCCCAACAATAACAACAACAACAACAAAAACCAACAAAACAAAACAAAACGAAAACCCCTAACAAACAAACAAAAAATAAATAATTGAGAAATTCACCTTGATATTTTCTTTGTGCAGGTTTTAGTCTGCATTTCTTTACATCTACATTGCTGTTTTGTCATCAGGCTGATGGTCCACCAGGTCGACCTCAGACTGCCGGGTTACAGAGAGAATCCACTCAAGCCATGTTAAAGCGTGAACCTACTCAGGCCATTTTAAAGAGGGACGCAACTCAAACAAATATGAATGTGTGAGTATTGACATGGAGCTGCATCCTTCAGGCATTAGTGCACTTGTACCAAATACCAGAACTGAAATGGTCATTAGTCATGTATAGTTTTGGTGATATTTCAGTGACAATATGTACATGTAAATACTGAACTGTTCATCCAGATGTAGATTAACTATTTGTCAGTCACGACAGTGGCCATTCACTTGGTCCTAGTTATCCATTTGAGGTTAGAGTAAAAAAAAAAACAGGGCTATAAACATGTCTTTATACCCCCCCCCCCCCCCCCCCCCGAATTGGAGTGACATACTGCTGTCCAGTCGAAGGGTGGGGGGTGGGGGGAGGGAATTCTGTTATCACTTGGCTTTGCTCCTGATTCTGTGGAGGGGGAGGATGCTAGGCAGGGGGTGTTGGTCAAGAATGCGGGTAGGCGCAGTTTTTGTGCTGGGAGGCCCCTTGCGAACAGTAGGTGGCAGCTACGTATGTATTACGTAAAGCTAGCCTGGGGTGCAGATCTACGGTCACATAACTGAAGACTCTGCATCAACAATTTGCCTATCTACATGAGCTTTTTAAAAACAGCCGTGCACCATTAACAATTTTAT
This sequence comes from Batillaria attramentaria, assembly GCA_018292915.2. NCBI lineage: Eukaryota > Metazoa > Mollusca > Gastropoda > Batillariidae > Batillaria > Batillaria attramentaria. Next base: position 808,670 of record JACVVK020000246.1, read on the forward strand.
GTATATCATGTTAACTTTTTTTGGTCTGTAAAATTCACTGCTTCTCCATCTGGTTTAGGGATGAACATGAGGTACAGTCTGTGCCAGACGTTATCCCAAGGTAACATCCATATATATAGACAAGCTGTTACATGGTACATGTAGTCTTTGGTTAGTTCTTGTCAATCCCCAGTGTTTTGTTGGGTGTTGTGAATCAGTATCTGTTTTATATCCTATAGCTTTTTGGTCTGTAACCTCAACTGCTTGTGTTTGCGTAGTAAATAATAATAATAATGACAGTACTTATATAGCGCTGTAACTTATCAGGTAATAACAGTTCTAAGTGCTTAGAAAAAAAAAGTAAATAGGAAGAAATATATAATAATTATTATACAGTATACAACAATTTACATAGCCATAAGGTCAGGGCGCAACGACACACAAACACGCACGCACGCATGCATGCACACACATGCACGATGCAAACCAGAACAGAACAGTCCAATTACAACCAAAGTGCACCACCAAAATGTCCAGGGGTTTTTTTTGGGGTTTTTTTTTGTTTGTACTGACACACACTCAACGCATTACATTATGCAGATACCATCTCTGTAAAGGTGCTAATTATCGAGTAATTAGCAAAAAATCAAGAGACCGGCAAAGTAGTGGTGTGTCCTGCACCTGAGCGGTGCTCACTACTCAAAAAGTTAAAAGTTTCAAGGGAGGGTGCTTGGCAGAGTGAATGAGGGAGAGAATTCCAGGTTGGTACCTATTGCTTAGGTAAAACTTACTTAGGTACTTACGTCTGACACAGCTTAATTTCGCACACACACACACACACACACACACACACACACACACACACACACACACACACACACACACACACAGAGAAAAAACAACTGTTGGCAGCTACATGTAGTAGACTAGTAACTTATGTGGCATACTGTTAGAATTTTGAAATTTTGTTACCTGAAGAACATGCAGACCTTTTTGTGTTCTAAATTTTAAATACAGTATTTGTATATGTGGTTGTTTGCATGATCTGTCTGTTTTTCTCCAGTTTGTGTCATATTTGCTAACATTTCATTATTTCAGAATATTTTTTGTTTGTGTGTGGTTCATCCAGCCCTATAGTTTCTGTGGTTTTTATTTTACGTGTACTTTCGTGTACTCTTTGTCTCTAAAAAGTTTTGTAATAAATGAAAATTTGAGCTCTTGCGACAAGCTGCATACTACTTACCTTATGATTAACTGAGGTGCAGCAATTCGAAAGTCATTACTTGCAGAAATAACCGTCTTAAAAACAGTTGTGCTGGAGGAAGGGGTGTACTTGGCAGCAGGAGACAGCTAAAAACTGAAAGAAGACACTGTTAATTCTTCAGGAAGAATTTGTCCCATTTAGCATTATTATTCAAATGCTGCAGCTGGAGCGTCGACGTCACCGCTGTTCCAGTGCAGCGGCATGTAAACTAAACTTTGTTAATCACTGAAAAAAATCCTATGGAATGTTAAAGATGCTGCCTTGTTTAGAATCATTAAAAAAAAAAAAAAAAAAAAATCTATGTGCGACACTGCTGCCTTAAGCGCACGGTTACACGACTGCCAGTCTGCATGTTGCCGTACTCGGCTGCCTGCTGGCGGGCAAGTGTTCCGCGGCACACGCAGCCTGCGGCGTTGCAAGGTTTGGGCAGTGATTGGTCAGTTGGCTGTACGGGGCTGCCAGTGGCTAGCTGGCTGCCAGGAAAAATAGAACGGCTTTCTATTCCCGCGCCAGCACCGGCAAGGGGGATTTGCCAGCTGGCAGCCAGCGATTTAATTAGGGTTGCCAGCGTTGCCAGCCCTGCAAGTACCAATCCTGGCAACGTGTAGCAGCGGCCCTTAGAATCAGTATTTGGGAAACACTTTGCTGTCAGCATTAATTAACATGTAGCCACGCCCTCTGATTCTCCATGGTAACCCGTCTGATTTCTTTCTGCCATGCAGTGGCACAACATGCTAAGTCCATGACATCGTTTGATGGGAAAAGGGGTGATTTCAAGATAAAAGATACTGACATAATGGTCTTTTTCCACAAAATGACATCCTGGATTTACTGTGTTTTGCCATTACACGGCAGCTTTGTCCAGCAAATGGAGGGTTCCCTGCTATTGATACAGATAGACAATGACAATGACAATGACAATCCTTTATTTTCCAACGGTAGAAGATTTTGGCCAAAAGGCCAGTTTGCAACCTTGCCGTTGCTAGACTACAGTACGAGAGTAAAAGTAAGCTAAGGATTATATACATTATAGACATTAAAACTGAAATACAGGAAGGCGGCGAATAAGCATAATAGCTAAAATAGATGACAGAGATGACCAAGAAACAGAAATGATTAAAGTTAATGCAAACTAACATGATTATGTAAATATGTACATGTTGGGTGTTTATAAATGACTACGGTAATAATAATTAGTGAAGACTGGTTTCTAAGTGCGTGTGGACTCCAGGAACATAAATGGGCATAAACTGGCTTTCCAGCTCTATTGCACTGAACGAAAAAGAGAGAGAGAGAGAAGAAGAGAGAGAGGACATTCTGGCAGGGGAACCCTCGAATACGCCCAACAGTCAATCCCACACGCGGATGTGTCTGTCTGAGTATTGGTGCACTATGACTGGCTGCACTGACTTGTTAATTTCTATGCTGTTAAATGCTGAAGACATCATGCTGCCTTGTACATCCTAGCTGTTGTCATTCATGGGTTTTTAATCTGCAGGGCGGAGAGTGAGGCTGCAAAAGAGAAGAAACTAAGCTGCTGGGACAAAGTGCGACTGTTCTACACTGCTCCTGTTGTCATCTTCTGTCTTAACTGCGTAGGTTGAACTTTTTTTGATGTTCGTCACTGTCAGAAGGACTGTCATTATTTCATTGAGAACAAACAGGTGTATGATGAATCTATTCTCCTTGCCCAAGTTAGCCAGCATATAGAAGAGTGGAAATTTGTGGATGCCGCCCTCTGTTTTGCATGAGCACTTTTAAAAATAAGGCCAGCTTGAATGGGCTAATTCCATCTTTCTTAATCCAACTTGTGTGTTTTGGAACAGTTTCATTCATGAGCTTGTGCTTGTATGCTCAAAATACTCTGTCTTGATGATGAGTACAGCTCTTTCTGATACAATGTTGTGATACATGCAGTTTACACTTTGCACCAGCTGTGAACATTGAAATTTTAAGACTTTTTTTTTTTTTTTACCATACCGGAGGGCTCAGTGTAGTTGCGCTTCTGTTTCTCAGTGCATTACACTGCTGGCACTGAGCAGGTGTCTAAGTGGTGTGATGAAAGATACCATGAAAATGGCTCAGAATGATCTGTGGGCATTAAAATGGTAGCGTTAGTCCCTTTAAGGTAGAATTACATCTTGCGTTACTATACAGTCTGAAGTAAGGAAGAGAAAGACGTGATGGGAGGAGGACCTTAAGAACATGGAATCCCCGTGTGTGCTACATTTTGAGAGTAATTAAGTGTACAGGTACTTTCTAATCTTTGGGGGTTTGGTCTAGTGGTAAGGGCATCCGACTTGGGATCCTGAGCTGCCTGGTTCGAGTCCCCGGTGGGCAAGAATATGGAGGGATTTTTTCCCTTACCATATCGAGTCAGATTCATGTGCAGACTCATTTACGGTGCCTGTCTCGCCTTTGTGTACACACGCATGCACAAATTTCAAGTGTGCACGCTAAAAATCCCACGTTCATCTATCGAAGAAGAGTAGACTGTGGCCGGTGTCGTGGTAAACAGAAATACTGTCGCACACACCAGAGTGAACAGCAGGGTGGAGGTTTGCACATAAAGTAGCGCTTAGCGGCAGCAGGCTTTCAATGCTTCGTCCTCCAGCCCTGCGGCGCCATGAGCATTTCAGTAGAGATGGATATGTGCACCGAGGAGACGTCTACCATACCATACCACAATCACATGTACACCTCATTGAGTTGATGATTGATACTGAATGTTTTGATTTTTGTCAGATTGCCTACCTGGTGTTTCTGGGACTGTACAGTTACATCCTACTGGTGCAGCTGTCCTCTACCTTCCACGTTCTGGAGGGCATCTTAATCTTCTGGGTCTTCACCATCTTCGTGGAGGAACTCAGACAGGTACTGTTCAAACTAAACTCAGAAAAGTGTGAACAGAATCTTTCGTTGTTTATTCCAGGTTCAATGAACCACGTATATAATGTCACAAGCAGTACATTACGCAACAGGAGACATTGTGCTTTATGTCATCTGTGTACTGTCAGTGATACCTGTTTTATTTTTGTTTTGATGTATGGCGCTTAGAGCCTGTGTAATTTCAATGTATAGCCGCCTTATAAATCTTTATTATTATTATTATTCCGGTGTCGAAAACACCAGTATTACTTTATGCCTTGCTGGTGTGCATTTTCCAAACAAGTATCATGCCATAGACAAGGGCACAGTTACAACATGAACGAATACATTACTGCTACATTGCTATGCATCTCATGAGACAAGGTTGTCATCTTGATTCAACTAAAACATTGTGTCAAACTTGCAGTTCGAAATAACAAATAGTGTAGTCACTGCTAAAATGGAAAAAAAAAACAGCAACAACAACAAAAAACCACCAGGAAGAGATATGCACGTGCTGAGACACATGTACCAAATTTTACAAATTTCCGAATCTTGTCATATAATTTAATCATCAAGTATGATATATAGAGCCTACGTAATGCATGCATAAGTGAATACTACTAGCACCATATACAAATTGTGTATATCTTTATGATTTAATTATTTTCTCTGTGTCTTCTGCAGTTAGTGACCAACTACGCCCACTCAGTGAGATCCAAGCTGACGACATACATCACAGACTCATGGAATATTCTGGACATTCTCACCATCTTTCTTTTCACTGTGGGGATGGTGCTTCGGTTTATGCCCAGCGACACGTGCTTTGACATCGCGCGCGTCGTCCTCTGCATAAACCTCGTCAGTTTCTTCTTCAGAATTTTACACATTTTCTCCGTCAACAAGGAGCTGGGGCCAAAGCTTGTCATGATCCGCAGAATGGTGAGAATAGAACTTGCGTAGTTTCTGTAGTTGAAAGGGGCAGATGTCGTCTGCTTCAGGCTCACAGATTGACCTGGTCTGATTACAGAAAAAACAACAACGTGATGTCACGAACATATTTACAAAAAGAAGCATGATGTTTGCAAAGTTATAGTCTTTTCTGGACCGTTGTTGCTAAGATAAGGGCCAAAAAGCTTAGCTACCACTCACTTGCGGTCCAATACAGGGAAGAAGGCGGGGATAGCACTTTGCTGATTTGCACTCAATGCTGAACTCATATTTTTTTGGCCAGGCCGTAGAAATCACATTTTTGGGTCGATGGCAACATTACAAGTTTACAGCGCTCTGTAATAGACTTATGAAGCTCAAGTTTTCTTTGCAGAAAAATCGTTTTTCCTTCTGTAATATTTTCTGCATAGAATTGAAAAAAAAAAAAAAAAACCCAAGCCAAAAAACAAACAAACAAAACTTGCAGAATGTATGTTGCTTGTAGTTACTTAATTGTTTATATATTTTATCTTATTTTGATCTTATCTGTGCCAGGTGAGAGACTTGATGTGGTTTGTGGTGATTCTGCTGGTGTTTATTGGAGCCTATGCTATTGCGTCCGAGGCTATCCTCTACCCCAACACGGAGTTGTCATGGAAACTCCTGTACTACCTGCCTCGCAAGGCCTACTGGCAGATCTATGGGGAACTGTTCCTTGAGGAAATTGAGGGTTGGTTGCCTTTGTTGAATCATGTAATTTCTTTATTTTTAACAGTGACATGTACACACACACATACACACACACACGCACACACACACACACACACACACACACACACACACACACACACACACACACACACACACACACACACACACACAAATTCAACCTACACAGTTAAGACAGAAGATGACAACAGGAGCAGTGTAGAACAATCGCACTTTGTCCCAGCAGCTTAGTTTCTTCTCTTCTGCAGCCTCACTCTCCACCGCAACCCACTGCCACCATCCCCCATGCTCCCCCCCCCCCCCCCCCCCCCCCAAAAAAAAAAAACAAACAAAACAAAAACAAAACAAAAAACAAAAAACCCCGACGACGACGACGAAACAGAAAACAAACTAACAAAAAACATCAGGTCATATGACCTTGGACCTCTGTGGACCAACATTTGTATGAACACCCATGCAGGCACTGAATTTTCTTCCATGTGTCTGTCTTACAGGTGATGACAGCACTTGCACAAATGACCCTGCCTTGTACTCGGGCTACGGAGAACAGCGTTGCCCGTCAGCCATCGGCAAATACCTCGTGCCTTTGTTGATGGGCATCTACATCTTGATGACCAACGTTCTGCTGCTCAACCTCCTCATTGCCATGTTCAGGTCAGTGTCCAGAGTATGAATAAAATAATTTCTGAACCAACATATCCAGGAGTTGAGGTTGGTGCTAGCAAATCATGTGACTGTGATAACCCACATAATGTTGATTGGTTTGCGGTAACACTGCATAAATAAGCAGGATTTTTGTGACGTAGAGGCAGAGTTGAAAGATCACTTTAAAAAAAACCAAAAAACAAAAAAACAGACACAGTTTCACTATTATTGGGAGATGTCAACCAAAATTAGTATAAATGAAAACGAAAAAATTGGTGTTCATGTGTACGTATGCACCTGTATGTACCTTCCCCTTCACTTGCTAGCGCAAAAAAAAAAACCAAACAGCGGACGTGAATAGTGTGTATATTAAAATAAATGTACTCATTGAAGCTATATACATGCATGCTGTTCATTCTGTTCACGTGTGTTCACATCACATTCACCGTTGACTCTGACAGCTACACATTTGAGATGATGCAGCAAAACACAGACAACATCTGGCGCTTCATGCAGCTGCAGGTCGTCATGGACTACAGTCGTCGACCTTTGCTGCCCCCTCCCCTCATCTTTCTTTCTCACCTTCGCTATCTCGCTCAGTCTTTGTCCAGTCGCTGTTGTTGCCGTGGGAAAGGCTTGCCACCTGAAACGGCTTTTCGTAAGTCCTACCTGGGCATCAGCAAATGTGTGTGTGATGTGCAGACTTGATGTAGAGAACAAGCATCTCATTGTGAGCTTTGTTTTTTCTTCAGCTTCATTTTATTTATTTTCTTTCCCAGATGGTAGTTCCTGAGACGTGCTGGCGTTTTTTTTCTGTGGTTCAGTGGCATCTTTACTCTTTCTGCTGCAGTTTTGATTTCACAAATTTTCATTTCAGATCTTGCCTTTGCAGGGTTGCACATTTTCCACAGCTTCCATAGGACAAAGTGTCCTGGAAACAGTAGAGTGATAGGACACAGTGTCCTGGCCACTTAGTGGCAATAAAAATTTTAATAGGACAAATGTCCGCTTGAAGTGGGAAAAATAAGACATTTGAAATTTGTATAGGTCAGTGTCCTGGGACCGACTTAAATGTGCAACCCTGCCTTTGTAGATTTCTATTTGTGTGTGTTAGAGATCATTATACATGTATATGTGTTTCATATTTATGAATTCAGTTTGAGAGTGTTCAGCAGGTGTTTGGATTTAATAGATTTTCATTTCAGCTTATCCTGCCCGTACCCTGTACAAAGATATACGGTGTGTGTTCATCTGTCTGTGTTTAGTGTGCACCAATTCAGTTTCAGAGCATTTATTTGAAATTGTGCTTTTGTGTTTTTCATCTTTCATCATGTTCCTGTAGCTTTGCATTATCCCATGCAACTTCAGTTTTGCTTCTTTGGTTGTTATAGTTTACGTAGGATTTCAAAAACTTTTGCTTTTGGATTTTTTTCCAGCAGTACTCATAGCTTTGATCATTCAGCATACCCTTTTATTGATGTTGTGCATACCTTTTTGTTTTTTCTGCTTGCCTACACCCCAATGCGTTGCTACGGAAACCACATGCTATTCCCGTGCCAATAACCTTGACCCTGGGCTTCTGGTCTGGATGCAACCTTGGCGTTTCTCCGCCATCTCCTGTGTTTGACGGAAACAGCTACACATTCCAAATGGTTCAAGAAAACACAGACACTCACTGGAACTTCCAGCGATTCAACCTGATACATGAGTACTATGAACGCCCTTGGCTGCCACCACCATTTATTTTTGTCATCCACGTCTGGATGGTGGTAGCCTGGTGTTGTAAGCACTGCAGCAACGAAGCTGAATCATCGGACTTCAGTGAGTAATTAACACTTTAAACGTCACTCAGAATCTTCAGTGTCAGACTTTTTTGGTGTCATTAACCCCCTTAACTGTCACGCAAATAATCAGACTGCAGTGAGTAAACAACGCTTTCACCATCCACTCATATCCTCTGACGTCATCATTCAGACACAGTCACCGAAAACCTGCAGCGTTCAGTGTCACTCAGAATCGTTAAATTAACCCTGTAACTGTCAGTTACCAGACTGGTAAGTAATTACGAACTGTACCACTTTGACCATCCACTCAATTCCTCTGACCATCCACTGGTGAATAATTACCACTTTTATCATTCACTCAATTCCTCTGACTTCATCACTCAGACACAATCACTGGACATCTAAAACTTCAGAGTCAGTCGGAATCATTAGGTTTCACGATATTTATAACTCTAGCTTTTACTGTCTGAAACTGAAGTGAAAACAAAAACATGAAACTTCAGATTACTGTCTTACTGCCTTTCCCCTCCACAGTATTTCCACCAACAAATATTTTTGAGGCTGGTATGTGTGCATGTGTCTTTAAGTGTGCATTTTGTGTGTGTGTGTGTGTGTGTGTGTGTGTGTGTGTGTGTGTGTGTGTGTGTGTGTGTGTGTGTGTGTGATGCTTTTACATTGTTCCCAATGCTCCAGACAAATTTCCACTTTGGGACAATACAGTAATTTGAATTGGATTGAATATCATTTGAATTATCAAAGCTCAGTGAACAATCTAGGGCTACGAAATCATTAGCTGAACCTTTTCCTTGTCACTTGAATCTTTAGACTTCTGGGAGTTATTAACACTTTTAAAGTCACCTGAATTTGTAAGACTTTACAACAGTTAACCCTTTCACTGTCACTGAAATCATCAAACCTCTGGGAGTAATTAACACTTTCAGAGCCAAGCAGCTCATCAGTTATCATCAGATAATTCAATCTTTTCCTGCTGCTCATGTTTTGGTTAACTCCCTAGCAGTGTCTTGTTAGATCATCTGGTGTGAACAGGAAGCACACCTTTCAGTTTCTCCTCTAAGAGTTTTCTGTATTTAGTCACTCAGGCGGCTGCATGAACATATTCATTCTATTCAATGTAGGATTTGTGAAAATATTTACTGCAAACTATCAAAAACTCAAGAGCACCGTTTTTTTACATGGACAAATGTAGATAAAAAAAGTAATTGTTTTGGTTGCAAGTTGTGATATTTTGCCTTCAGTTTATCAGTGTTAGCATTTTATCCCTCTAGTTGTTGATTGTTGTGTCATGTGCTTGACTTAATACATGTGGCTATAGTGTACGTATAAATTACAGTTAAGTGGCAGCTACGGCAAGCAAAAGCAGCCATAACTCCTGATATAGTATGTGTACTATTTTGAAATAGTACATGTACTAAATCAACCAATCATAAGGCTGTGAACCTACCATGTGACAAATAGTATGCGTACTTATATTTCAGCTGGTGGCAAAAGCAGCCATTAGTCCTGAAATAGTATATGCAGTTACTATTTATTTAGTGTGCATACTAATTAAGTCAACTAATCCAAAGACTCTATCCATACCACGTGACAAATAGTATGCAAGCTATTTTGAAATAGCACATGTACTGTTTCAACCAGCTAGCCAAAGCAGCTAGAAATCCCGACATAACACGCATACTGTGTCGACCAGTCAGAAGTCCCAAGTGAGTTAATTCGTATACTAATTCAAAATATTACGCATGCTAAATTGACTAGTCAGAAGTCCTGAATTGGTAGATGAACTCGCGACGTCTAATTGGTCGACTTAGTCGGTGTACTATTTCGGGACGTATGATTGGCTGACTTATTATGCATACAAATTTTGGACTTATGGCTGCTTTGGTTTGCTGGTTATATATACATGTGCGTAGTCTGTGTACACTGTTTGTCGTGTGGTAGGAATGAAGCCGTTGGATTGGTTGACTTTGTATGCGTACTGAATGAATAGTACATGTACTGGTTGAAATAGTATGTGTACTCCTTGTCATGGGGTAGGAATGGAGCCTTGGGATTGGTCGACTTAGTATGCATAAATGAATTATGTGCGTACTGTGTCAGGAGTTACAGCTGCTTCTGCTTGCTGTAGTCAGCAGTTGATAGGCTGCTTCACCGCAGTTTGCATTTGGTCAATTTTCAGGCTGGTAAATCATTAATAGCACATATATCTAAAAAAAAAATTCTTTTGTTTAAACTGTTAAAATTGGAGTTGCTTTCTTCTTTTCTGAGGAAAGAAGGTGCATGACACCAGTAGCGCACACATCAGAGTTTTTTGTTTTGTTTTTGTTTTTGTCTTAGAAATTAACGTCTTTTGCCATTAACCAGACTTGTTCAAAATTTTAAAAAATTATATTTCATTTTCAAAATTCAGAAAAACTTTGTTGTCACATTTATTCTTTGTTCTTAACATTTGTGTGCTCCTCATGCTCTCTTTTTTTTTTTTTTTAAAACTCAGGGAAGCGTTTTGAAAATCAGAATGAGGAGAAGCAGTTGATACAGTGGGAGAACATCATCGCGGACACCTACCTCACCAAACTTGAAGCCAGAGAAGCTGAGAGCGTAGAGGGCCGAATGAAAGTTGTCATGCAAAAGTAAATATTCTCAACTCTTCATAGCACTGGCATCACTGCCATTAAGAAAACAACTTCATGCCAGTTGAGATCCATATTTCCTGCAGACTCTTTCAAGAAAAGAAAAAAAATGTTCCTTATAGTGAACCAATTTCAAATCTTTTTCAGAATATTGTCATATAGTTATGTCCATTTTCTGTCACAACTAAAGGTGACTGAAGTGTTGCCGTCATGGATACCATCACCCTTGTGATGAAAAGAGGACAGTTATAAACTTCAGTGCACCTCTCCTAATTTTCCAATCAATTTCTTTTGCGTTTGCCGTCAGTCTTCGTGAATCTAGAGTCCATACGGCAGACCAAAATATAGTTTGCATAAACAGATAGTTGCATCGCGGTGTCATGAAAGCTGGTTTGAAGTTACAGTGTGGTGACTCTCAAATGCTTCATTCTCACCAGGCTGGATAACGTGCAGACCAAAGTTGATGACCTTTCTGAAGGTCAGGGTCAGGTTGCCATAGCAACAGCAGCAGCAGCACCGGCAAAAGCAACACCAGCAGCCATGCCAGCTCCGCCACAGCAGGCGCCCGTCAAACAGGTCATTCAGTTGCCACCCCAGCTTGATCAGCGACTTGGCATGCTTGAAGAACAGGTCAGTGATTCGTACCTGTGAGGCGATGGCCGATGTATCCGCATGTCTGTGGATTTTATTTCTTGTCGAGCTTACAACTTGGTGTGTTAGAGGCAGCTCGTAGTGACGTTGAGTTTTCTGTCATATTGTCCAAGGAAGGTACATTTCCTGATTGTGCTACTAGGCAATTCTTTCACTGGAATCGCTGTTTTTGAATGACCTTGACTATAAGTCTTGACTTTAAGTCAAGGTGGTACTAGCCAAATGAAATTTTAAACTCTACATTTATGCAGAATGGAGACAACTCGGAATAATAAACTCTAATCAGACATCAGTTTAGTTCAGCAGTTACTTCCCCTGTTGAGGACAATTTGTGTTTTAAGATGTTCATTCACGTCAGCCATAAAGGCATTGCGGTTCTACCTCTAGGAGATTTTGAGAATAGCTCAGGAGAAGTAGGGAAAGTGTGTCACGAGCTAAAAATAGAGTTGCACTAAAATTCCATGACAGCGGTATAGTTTAGTTTGAAATGTCTGATGTCATTGCAGATGGTGAAAACGTTCCGTGCCCTGAACTGGATCATGCAGTCGATGGAAGCCAACAGTTTGAGCTGTGATATCTCCGTACCCACTCTTCCTGATCCCAAAAAACAGAACGATGAAGGTAACATATTTGTTTGTTAATTCTCATCAAGTCTGTTGTTTTAAAGCCTGTATGGTCCTAATGCAGATGGGATGAAAAACAGCTGTGTTCGAAGCTCTAAGGTTATTTGTCAGATAGAAGGATGTTTCATTTGGCCATCACGACTGTTTTCGGGACTTTGTGGCTTCTACTGTTAGAGAAATACGACTTTCTGTGAGCCTATGGTCCATTCCTCACCAAACTGGGACTTGAAAAATCTCCTAAAAATAGCAGCCAGTCAGCAGTGTCTAGCTGCGTCTAGGGGCGGTCGGTGGTCTAGTGGTTAAGAGACCTGTCACCAATGCGAGAGGTCAGGGGTTCGAGTCCCACTCGGGGCGAAGATTTTTTTCCTTCTCGTATGTGGCACCGTTCATTTGGGCCGATCGTCGGGGGTTCTCTCCGGGTACTCCGGCTTCCTCCCCCTCTGCTTTGGAAATGTTCAGCCCACCAAATTTGAAAAATAAATGCAATTCTAAATCCCGAAATTTAAATAGCTGAGCTGACCCTTCGCACCACGTTATTGTAATGTGTTTATGTCAAGTGTGTGAGAGAATGCGTGTGATTCACGTGAGCGTGCGTGTTGGGTTCAGTTCGCGGCGCTTTGAGCCGATTCTTCAAATTGGGTAAAGCGCCTATACAATACTCATTATCATTATCATCATTATCTAGCTGGTCCTCAGTCCGCAACCATGTCTGCTCAGTACGCGGTACACTAACTTCTAGGACAACACATAGGCCGAGCAGAGTCGCAACAATGTCCTCAGATGTTGTATTGTGACCCAAGTGATTGATTCTGATGCACAGATTAAGCGTGCTCGATGAAAAGCTTCTCACACACTCTGTGTGACACACATATTGAAAACCCAAACAAATAATAAGAACTCCACTGCTACTTTCTCTTTATTCCCCCCTCCCCACCCTCCTCCACCCCTCTCTCTCCCCCCCCCCCCACCCTCACACCATGCAAAAATAAATCAAGCTGTTCTGTGCCTTAGTTGCGAAATAGTCGTTGATGCTTGCATCGCTTTTAAGCTATACACACTCACTCATTGTGCATGTGTCCTGCTTTGAGTGAACTAGTTCGCAAGAAGCTTGTGAAAATAACATTTATGTAAGTAGCCACTACAGTTCTGCGTGTAAGAATGAACCATGACAGGGGATTTGGTCTAGTGGTTAAGGCATCTGACTTCGGATCCTGAGCTGCCTGGTTCAAGTCCCCGGTGGGCAGGAATATAGTGGGATTTTTCCTTACCATATCGAGTCAGATCCATGTGCAGACTCGTTTACGGTGCCTGTCTCACCTTCATGTACACACGCACACACATACATGAAGTGTGCATGCTAAAATCCCACATTCATCTTTTGAAGAAGAGTAGGCTGTGGTCGGTGACATGGTAAACAGAAATACTGTCGCACGCACCTGAGTGAGTAGCAGGGTGGAGGTTTGCACATGAAGTAGTGCTCAGCGGCAGCAGGCTTTCACTGCTTTGTCCTCCAGCACTGCGGCGCCTTGAGCATTTCAGCAGAGATGGATATGTGCGCCGAGGAGAAGTCTACCATACCATACTATACCATACCATGTTATGTCAGTGTTCTTCGTCCTCTGGTACATAAGGCCATCGCCAAGAACGGCATTATTCATGGCCTGTCTTATGGAGTTTTGAAACGGTGTTATTTCTTTGTTCCTGCAGAAAAGACTCGTGAGAAGGAGAGACAGCGAGCGATGAAGAAACAGGTGAAGATGGAGGTGGACAAGCGGGTGAAACTCCATGTCGTCTCCCGCACACCCATCTACCCTGGCAGCTTTGTTGAACGCTTCCCTGTACCAGATGAGAAAGTGCCTTGGGAGGTCAGTTGTTTCAAATAAGTTCCTTTTTGTTTCTTAAGTTTGGTTATTCAAGGAAATCCTTGGAAAAGGACAAAGTTTTCAGTGTTGTGGAAGTGAAATGCTTAACTCTTTGACGACGGAGCGCAATTTCTGACACACGATTTCCTATAGGAAATCGTGTGTCAGAAATTGCGCTCCGTCGTCAAAGAGTTAAGGCTAATTTACAAATTCCATAGGTAAGGTTTTAAAGCTTGGAGTTAGTTTAAATTCAAATTTTATATTCATATTCATTAAGATTCCTTTAGATTAGATTAGACTAGATAATACCTTTTGAATGCATGGACAGGGAAACTGCAAACTTCAGTGACTAATGTAACGGAATCTGTCTCGTACTTGTGACGTGGGTGAACAGTTATAAAACATGCAAAATTTGTTTCCAGGCGGACTATGAAGACTATGATCCTGTGGAGTACACATCGGATCAGGTCCTTGCCAACCCATTATATGCAGATTCCGTCAACCTGATTGCTTTGTGAGTAAAACTGCCAGAATAAAAAAGCTGTAACAACAGTACTTACTTACTTAGGCCCTTGGCTCCACGTGGAGCATAGGCCATTGACAACCCTTCGCCATCGCACTCTGTTCTGGGCTAGTCTTGCCACTCCAGTCCAGTTGGTCCCCTGCTTACATAGCTCTGCCTCAGTGTCCCGCCTCCAGCTGTTGCGAGGCCGGCCTCTCTTCCTTTTCCCCTGCGGGTTCCATGTCAGGGCTTGGCGTGTGGTGCTGGATGCTGGCTTCCTGAGGGTGTGTAACAACAGTAACTGGTTTTAAATGTATTTTTTTCTTGTCGCTCCTCTCCAGTGTAAATCCCTTTAAAGGCCGGAGCGTGCCCTCTTAGACATGCAATACATAATAATCACACACACACACACTGACATCACACATCAGCATTCGTCAGTCTTCCTCCACCTTCTCACAAATCAAACACAACAATGTAAATGTAAATACCTGATAAAAAAAAAGAGGTCTATTTCCCAAACTTCTAACGTAGAAAATGCGCACTACTGTGGACGAAAAACCTGTTTGGGGCTGACTGGCTTAAATCTGAGAGTGGGTCATCGACCAGGGGGAACCAAGTTGTTGCCACCACCCCCTCTACTGGCTACAGCCTGTCCGCCGCCATTGGCCGCCGCCCCTGCTGGAAGCTGCTGGACCTATTAATTAGGCTGTGCTGTAACGTAATGGTGTGCCGCGAGCGATAGAAGGGGGAGAAGGGGATGGTCACGCTTAGCGCCCAGCAGCCCTGGATGGGCTGCAGACTGAAATAGGGTCCACTCCAGCCATTAAAGGTTTTTTTTTTCCTGCCCTTTTTTTTTTTTACATGTCTTGTCTATGCAGGCATTTTGCAGTTTACAGTCCAAGGATTAATAAAGTTGTATATGTTATGTACGTGTTATATACATGTGTTACCTGATCTGAATCATACTTTTGATCCATGGACATAGAAGGGATTCATAGAATATGTCGGAAATACACCAGTCAGTCACAGCTTATTGCATCCCTGTATACACCTACTTTAATGCAGGTTATCGTACTGAGAGGTTTCAGGTTTGATGTAGATAGAGAAATGTAACTTCTGTTGTTTATTTTAAAAACCTTTTCGACAGAGATCCTAAGGACAGAGAAGGCCTCATTCAGTTTAACGACGTCGACGAGGAGAGAAAGGTGTCACGCATCAGTTACCTCGGCAAGTACAGAGTTGTGGATGGTCTCCCCCTGAATCCACGGGGAAGGACGGGAATTGTCGGACGTGGCCTTCTCGGTCGTTGGGGACCCAATATTGCCGGTGATCCTCTGATAACCAGGTGACGTAGTATGTGCTGTTGCACTCTGTAGTGG
Source organism: Batillaria attramentaria (assembly GCA_018292915.2). Classification (NCBI taxonomy): domain Eukaryota; kingdom Metazoa; phylum Mollusca; class Gastropoda; family Batillariidae; genus Batillaria; species Batillaria attramentaria. The sequence continues at coordinate 824,531 of JACVVK020000246.1, forward strand.
TGTTTTTTTCTTTGTTGTTGTAATTTTGTATATTTGTTCATATATCTTGTAAGCAAACTTGAATTAGAGACGCATGCACAAATTATGAAATATATACACGTTTAAGAAAGAAAGTTTCATTATTTCCCTTTTTCTGTCTTACCCCTGGGGTGAGGGGGAGAGTGGGGTGGGGGGGAACTGCCGTCGCTGATCGGCACCCAGGTGCCACTGAAGGTGCTGATTGGTGACATGAGGCAATGGAATAACCGAACTTGAGAAATATCTTCAAGGGGGGGGGGGGGGGGGGTGAAAGGGGGGGCTTAAAAGTTGGAAAAGACCCCTATGCCACTAAGAAACCTTAACATTTTGCACCCAAAATAGTTTGAATGAGATTGGTTGAGCAGTGTTTGAGCTGTAGCTTCCCATATTTAGGTAGTGCAGAAACAGTCCTGCACTGCCTGGGATAGCCAGTCAGTTTAGGGAGGAATGCTGCTGCTGCAAGCTGAGTGTCAGGCGCTTATGTGTATGTGTGTATGAGGTCGAAGGTATCGGGATATATATATATAGAGAGCTGTTATCTGTGATCTGTACCTTGTGTTAGGTCTGCTTCTCCATTTTAATTGCTACTCTTAGTGCATGTTTAACATAGTTAATGTGAGGCAATGCCAATGTCTATTTCTTAAATTGTGTTTTAGCCAGTGACTGAGTGTGTGAGTGTGTAATGATGTATACATGTATGTTGGTTTTGTATTTCCATGGTATATTTGTGTATACATGTGGTTTTATTAAGAGGAGCAAAACAAATTTTTCTTTGTAACTAAGAAGCGAATAAATTTATCTTATCTTAGTGCTGGAAGCATCAGCAGTGGTGAAAGGGCTAACAAGTAAGTTTAGTTTGTAAATGGAGAGTCTTTGAGTTAGTATTGTTTGAAAAGCAAGTACAGTATTTGCACATGATGCCTTGTCATTCAGTCACGGATAGTCATGGAGTCTCTTGTCTTCTTGCTACCAGGTGGAAGTACGATGAAAAAGGAAAGTGTGTTGTTCTCGACGGGAAACCTGTTCTGGAGTTTATCGCTGTCAAGCGCGCTGACAACAAAATGTGGGCCATACCAGGGGTGAGTTAATTGCAACTCTTGTCAGAACATCCGGATTGATATTATTGACTTAAAAAATGGCGGGACTTGTTTATGTGACACGACACGTTGCAGAGTTGATTCTTGAGACCGGAATTCCTAGCAGGAATCCTGCTAGCTTTGTCTACTGGATATGTCAATGAAAGCTGCATGAGCACGGCCCTCTGCCCATATGATAGGAAAAATTGGGCATAGTGGGAGAACTGTATAGGCACAACCAATCACATGAGCCCAACGTCTGCTAAGGGATGAACACTGCGCATACGTCCAAACCATATCTGTGTAGAAATTTACAAGTACATGTAGTCCAACTGTTTTCTTTCAACCAGTCAATGCCCGTGGTCTTGTTATTTATGGAAGTAGTTTTGTGCCATAGTATATGCAAGATGAAGTGAACTTTGTTGGATTTTGTTTTTACATCCTCGTCTGCGCCAAAGAAAACAAAGGAAACGAAGGAGACTGCAGATGAAGGATGATATCCTCAGCACTGCTGTTGTATTCTGTCTTATTATTTTGTCCTGTCGTCTAATGATGCGTTACTTTGGCATCACTGTTTCAGTCCATATTTTCAATCCATGTTTTCAACCCCTATTTTAATTCATAATGAGGGGGGGGGGGGCCTTAGGCCTCTTTTTGGAAGTCCTACAATCAACACTGCGTTGTTAGTCAACTATGATCCACTACAGTGACATCATAATCACAAGATCATGCACCACCTTATGCCAGACTCTTTTCTCCATGTGTTTCAATTTTTGTCCTATACTGTAGTGTATTGATTGAGGTTTTGTACTTTTTGTTGGAGTGAGGGCATGCAGAGCGATCTTTGCTCTGTCAGAATGTCAGTTTTTACACCCGTAGCTGTAGGTGTGTAACACAGCCATACACACAGGATTTGTTATGGATAAATGTTCTCAAAGACGGGTTTTATTTCAATTTTAATTGCTGCTTTCTACAAGGCCATCTGCCCGGCATTATCGGAGGTGGGCACTGAGGTACGATTTGTTGAATTAATCCTGGTTAGATTGAGATTTTGTGGTTTTTGAGTGTGCAGAGTTGAATATACAGTGTAGTCAGTGTTGTTTTTGTTGTTCCCTCTGTGTTTTGTGTACATACATTGTGTGCGTGCGTGTGTGTGCGCGCGCGTGCGTGCGTGTGTTAGAGATTAATGCATGGGCAAAATTGTGCATAAACACAGATTTGCTTTGTACGGAGACATGCATGGGAATGGCAAGTTTATCATTACACACACACCATGCTTCTTTGCTTCAGTGGAAGTGGTACATGTACATGTATAGCAATTAACCCTCCTGTTTGTTGTGTGTATCATATATAGTACTTGAAAAGGGAGTCAGCAAAGGTGAGTGCTGGGAGTGAAGCTTATAAACAAACAAGTAGCGCATGAAGGTGTTGCTGTATGGCTTATACTTGGTGTTTGCTGGAATTTTGGGTTCTTCTCTATGTGGTCGATCTGTCATTCTGTGCATGCTGCTACATATAATTCTGCTGCACTGAAGACAGATTCATCATGCGGTTATCATTTTCGGTTTACAGGAGTTTTTTTGGCGTACAGTAGTTATTAGCAAACTGGAAAAGAGTGCCTGCACAGGAGAATACTTCCATTGATCATATCAGAACTGAACAATTGTACATGTACCATACCTGTTCTTGCCGAATTAATTTGTCTCATGCTGAAAAATCCATAGAGGTAGTCAGGAATATTCCACGCTTAGCACTACCATGGTTAAGTTCAAGAGAATGAGAGAGTTGAATATGTTTTCCTGTTCTCGTGTATCAAAGATGCATAATTTTTAATTATGTTGCAGTTGTGAATATAGGGATATACATGTATTTCAGTATACATGTATTGAGCAGCATGAATTTTAAAAAAAAAAATTGCCCTTAATTATCTTTTTAAGATTTTTTATCTCAGGCCCTGCACATCAGCTTGATGCTAGTGCGTTATGAGCTCCCGTCTGCTTGCTTGCCATGTGGAAAACCACTGACTGAATTACATGTAGATGGATAGAATTTGAATATGCATTCACTGAGGGATTTGGTTACATGTACTGGACAACAGCAGTAAGAAAGTGTTTAATTTGTCAGAGACAAATATATATGTATGCTAGCTAATTAACCTCACCAAAACACTCCGATTCCTTCACTGCTAGAGGTTTTGAAGTTGAGAGAAAAACGGTGGATATGTGCAAATAGAGCATTATTTCAATTTCACTCACAAACAGCGTTAGTGCTCCGCAAGTTGTTTGCAAACAGCTCTTTGCAAGAGGCTCCCCCCCTCCACTTCCCCCACCTCCCCCTCCCTTTCATCTTGTATCATGTGTTTGCCACAGCTCAAACAATAGTAATGCAGTGTATGTGTTGTTTGTCTGTCTTTCTTGGGCACCCCCCAACCTAGTCTTCAAAGTCTCATATTGCACCTGTTGGTGCGTAAAACGGCGTAATACATGTGCATGTATATTCACTTTTGAACAGGGTGGATCGAGGGAGGGTTTAGCACATTTTTTTTCAGCTGGGTTATACAGTGGCCGTTATGAAAGATTTAATCATACTGCCAGTGTTATAGTTTTTTTCTGTCCCAGCTCTTCGCCAGCTCCAGTAGTATTCCCCCCAGGTCAAAGACAGACTCCACGGAGATACTGCCAGTTGTGACTTTCATTTGCTTCCCCTTAGTAGTATGATAGTTAAAGCACTGTAATTGTGTGTCAGATCTGTGTTGTGACAGATGCAAGAATATTTCTCCGTTTTTCTTTTTGTTTTGTGTCTGTGTCGATCACTCCCTCTGTCTCTCTGTCCATCTCTTTCTCCTCCCCCCTCTCTCTCTCTCTCACACACACACACTCACAATGTCAGTCTCTCTCTCTGTGCCTCTGTCAGTCAGCCAGTTTCTCTCATATTCCAGCTGTCATGCTGAGGCTCGATTTTTTTTTCCCAACTGTGACTAAACATCAGCTTGTTCTGGTGCGTGCAGGCCATCACACTTCCTGGCGAGCAGTGCTGGGACATCCTGACGAAGTATTTCACACTGGAGGCACTGGGATCGCTCATGGATGACCCCAAACTCAGACAGGACATCGAGCGCAGACTGTATGCGCTCTCAAAGAAAGGGCAGGAGGTGAGAGGACCATGACCTGTCTGTTGAATCTGGCTTTTAAAAAAAAAAATTTTTTGTCTTTGTTGAACAGGAAAAAGCACACACAGATGATTCCTTGCAATTCCTGGAAAAATGAGATGTGTGCATCAGTGTCTGTGCGAATTTTCCTCTGGAAAAGTCAAAACCTATATTATTCCATCAATATCCTGAAAAGAATCATAATGTTTGAGTGTGTGTGTGTGTGTGTGTGTGTGTGTGTGTGTGTGTGTGTGTGTGTGTGTGTGTGTGTGATGTGTTGTAAAATCATGTATTATGTGTCAGACCAGTTTTGTGATGTCTATCTTGTTCATGTGCCAAGAAAAACATACAGTTACATTCGAATTTAAAATTCTGTGGTGATGTCACACTTCTGAAGTAATACCGGCTGTATTTGCTTCCCATTTCAGCTGTACAAGGGGTATGCCGATGACGCCCGCAACACAGACAACGCGTGGTTGGAAACTTGTGTGGTCAATTACCATGACGATGATGGTACAATTCTCCAGAAGATTGAGCTTCGCGTATGTACAGCCACACTTTTTTTTCTTTTCAGTGTGTGTGTGTGTTCGTGTGTGTGTGCGTGCGTTGAACTGTATAGCAGATACTTGTAATAAACCACAATGTATTTACGTCAATTTGTGTATTGTTCTGATTTGCCTGCCATAGCATTTTTTAGCTGTATCAGCACATAGAGTAATTTCTGTATTGTGTGTGATTCTTGTGTTTTCATAAAGAAATGTTTACAATCTTTTATAGTAATTTTCTAAATTATGCGTGATGCTTGTATGTACATAAAGGAGTGTTAAAAATCATTTGGCAGAAAAAGACGTTAAACTCCCGAACACCCACACCAAACTGCTCGACACCTTCACATGCATAAAATTGTTTATTAATTGTGGCATTTTTTTTTATCTTTTTGTGTCTAACCAGGTTTTTTTCTTTTCTTTTTAGTCACATGTAAATGTCAAAGGCTAATTGTTGTTTTGAATACTGTTGCTGGAACTGTTAGGTATCAGGGTAGTTCTTATGACCATGATCTTGTTTTTCCTTTTTTTTTTTTTTTTTTTTTACAAAACAGCTACTATACTACTACATGTACTAGTAATTACTTGTCCACCAAAGTTAAAGAGAAATACTGTTGCAACATATTGCTGTCTTTAACTTTTGATATTACGCGTCATTTCAGGCTGGGCCAGGCACTGATGCTGTTTCATGGTTGACGGTGTCCTCAAAACTTGCACTGCATGGAGCACATCTCTACTTTGTCAAACTTGCAGCAGAAAAACACATGGCGGCATTTTAATTGATAGACGCTGTTGCAGTACACGCGTGTCTCATACTTGGCTTCCTTGACTTGAAAATCTATGAGGAAAAAATCCAAATGTTCTGCTTCTTCTGTGTTCCATGAATTCTGCCTCAGATGACTAGGTTGGCAGTGGTGATGAAGTAGGTGATCTTCAGCAGGTCCGTCTTTGATCCCATAGTTACTGGGCCTGTACTGTGTTCTTGCTTCATTTGAGAGAGGGCAGAACTGCAGGATATTATGCTCCGGGGTCTGTGGAGCCGTTTGGCATGGACAGTTTGTGGTGTGTGACAGCCCACTGCGGCACAGGTGCTGCATGTAGTCTGCAGTGTATTCCCAACCAGTTTCGTTGCGAGGAGCCCAAGTTTTGATGTGACAGTGCAAAGCTCTTACCACTGACTGCATGAAGCTCACATGGACACAGTCTTGTGAACTACAGCCTACCTTTCCGTCCTTACTGGTGGACAATCACTATTTTTTGAATGGCAGATTTTATACAAATGATGCCCTGTGTATGACGGATTTCACTGACTCTTGTGATACTGTGATAGTTAATGTTTATGTTGTGATATGTGATATTCTTATATGAGCTGGACAGTTGGTAAGGAATTGAAGATGCATGCTGGGATACTTTATTTGCCTCTTTTTATATCACAGAAAATTAACTATCACATTTATGAGTTTTTAACATGTTTGCATCAAAATGAAAGGGGAAGATCAGTTTTTATGATGATATTACACTTTATTGGCTTCAAATTAAAACAACAACAAATTTTATTTTTCATTTGCAGATTAAAATGGTTGGTGTACAGAATGGTATCTGTACTGGAATGCGTCTTTGTGCATGTAGTACCTTATGCTAACCTTGTCCTCTTTTGTTTACCTGTAATCCGCACCCCCTCCCTCTGCTCCAGCTCCCATCTCCACCACTAAGTTTTGTGGACGTTGTATGTTCTTGAAGAGGATATTTTATTAGTTGAGTTGTTTATATGATCTCCACGTCCTTTATCCGCTTTCAGTTTACAAATTAATATTTACTTTCTGATGTTTTACAGTATACACAAGTTTATTCACCACATGCCTGTGCACTTTAAAATTGGTTTATGCTTTTCATGAACTATATTTTTTTTGTCTTTTTTATGCTTTTGGTTTGTGAAATACTGTATTGCAGGCTGCCAGTAATCTTGAGAAAAGTGTATTGCCTTGACACTGAAGTGCAAACGTGACATTTTAAAGCACGCAACAGCGATTGTCAAATGTGTCAGGACCATGGTAGCCATTCGGGCTACCGCCCTGAACAAAACTGGTAGCCCGAAAAAAATTCTGGAAGCCGGAGTGGCTGCTAAGTTCTGATTCATCTCAGAATTCCTGCGGAGCTTTCACTCGCCTGACGGTAAATTTGGTAGCGAAAGCGAGCGGGCGAGCGCATTTGACAATCGCTGATGCAAATGTGCTCAGTGTTGTATAATTGTCCTGCACACTTGCCAATAATTTCATCCATCATAAGAAAACCGTAGAAGAGATAAGAGACACCAGCGGAAGGGCTCCCTCTTGCATCTCTGTTGTCAAACGGTGAAATGGACTGTGTGTTTATCAAATTCAAGGCATTTGTATGCCCTTCTGCCAAATGACGGTGCATCTACAAACATATATATATATATATATATATATATATATAAACTAGTGTCCAAAAGAAACGATACCAAGGGTTGACAAGGACATACAATAAAAGCAGAACAATACAGAAATTTCAGAGTGGTATATTTCATTAGCAAATGTTTCCGGTATTCCCGAGCGCAGACGCTGTATTTGGGACGTGAGATACGTAAACCTACGTTTTTAGGCCTCGGGGATCACTTTGCACAAAAACATTCTGACAACAGTTTGGTATCGTTTCTTTTGGACACTAGTTTATATATATATTCAGTGCATATTCTGGCATTATTCTAGCGTGCATGGTAATGTCTTGTACACTGTATCTTGTTTTTTTACGGTTGTAGTACTTGTACATATTTTGAGACATTTACATAATCTGTAACTGAAGGTTTAAAATTAGAGGGAACCTCACTGGGTTTCTGTAAACTGGAAACATTCCCACAATGACAGAGACAACTATGCTTGTCTGCATCTTCTGTATGTTGATGACATCTTGATTATGATTTATACATACTGTATCTATGTGTATATATACACATATAATTTGATGTCAAAAGATTTGGCCACTATGCACACAATATTTTGCTCCTACATGTATATAAAACAAAATTCACAAACGGGTGTTTAAAATGAGGCTTTGAGTTGACTTTTATTTCTACATGTACTTAATTGTGAAGAAGTGTTCCATTCAAATTGATCTTGATCTCATGTGAAGGTAGGCTGTGACGAAAATCTGCAGTGGATTAAATTATTCATGCTAATCATGTGTACAGATGTTAAACTGGTTGTACTTGAGCTTGATCGCTTTAAGTTTCAGTGCCTGTTGTTATCTCCCGCCCTTGTGCATCCCACTCACTAATTTGCCGTTCATGTTTTTCGAAGGCCATGTGTAAAGCCCTTGTAGCAGGCGCATTAAAGTGCTGTATATTTATGCCGATTTACTGGTTGTGCCACTGGCTTAGCAGGAACCTGTTCCTCTTTGTAATTCATGAAAATATTTGTTTATTTTTGTCTACACATGCTAGGTCACAGAATCAAAAGGTATGCTGCAGTTTCTTGTCTTGTCAGGGTAAAAATACGTAGGCTGCCCAGAGGGCTTTGTTTTAAAATCACGTATGTGGTCGACAGTTTGAGATATTACAGATACTACATTGTTTGACACAGTGTACCATTGTTCGTCCTATCACAAATATTCTATCCTTTTAAGTTGTATTTGGGCCTGTCCAAAATCAAAGTTCATGATTGTGCCTATTTCCCCAACGACCGTGATGTGCACATGCATCATGTTTTTCTCTAGTAAACTTTTGAAACAAACTGCTGAACATTTAGTGATACAGTCCTTGACTAGTATGTTAGAGGTATTGTGAAATAATGTAGTATTTCTTGTTCGCATGTCACAGCTTTTGTGTTTGTGCTTTACTATGTTTGTGAATCACTGGTTTGTGTTGTCTACCAGTGTTGCAGCAGCTGTGACAATACATTGTACCAGCTAGTACATGTACCATTACCATTAGTGTAATATGGTACACATCCATATAGAGATGCTACGGTGAAGCGGCAGCATTGTGATCGTGGGGCGATAGCGACAAACACTTAGTGTATCCATTATAAATGGCATGACTGGCGGCATCCGGTCTATTTATGTTTTATTTGTGGGTGAAGCTGAAGGCAAATGTCCATTTCATGGACAATAAAATTATATGTATCTGTTTCTGTATCCGGCCTTTTCCGTCATGGATTACCTGAAACTAGTCAAAGGGCATATGGCTGAGGAGAGAGTAGTGGTAACAATAGCTCTACTTGCTAAAAAGATTAAAAGACATTCATTACAGCTGGTTCCATCTTGTTCATGTTTGCTCTTCGAGCATGTTGGAAACTGGCACAAACTAAAATCCCAGGCCCCATTTTTGCTGTGAAATGTCTGTAATTTTTTAAACATGTTGCTCTATGGATGTGCAACTTAGGTTTGTTCATGTTTGATCCGAAGGATGGACATTATTTTCCATAAGCAAACCAAACGCATAAATGATGAGTCGGTCTGGAATAAAAATCAAAGACTACTTCATTTTTTCCAAGGCCAAACCTACAAAATACAACCAGAGTTCTGTGAAATTTCTGCAAATGCATGCATGAACACATGTGTATGTTCTTATAATTTCATCAGACAAACTCAGGGATGCTCGAGGTAAAATTTTGTTTGATGAGAGAGGTAAAAGAGGGCATTCTTTGAAAATGGATACTCTTATAAAAAAAGTTTTAGTGCTGTTTTAGCTTGTCTTGTGAATCCCCCCACCCCCACCCCTCCACCCCCCACACACTGCTGTTTAAGCTTGTCTTGTGAATCCCCCCCCCCCCACACACACACACCCACCACCACCACCACCACCCAAAAAAAAAAAAAAAAAAAAATGCCTTGGCAGTTTGTAGTTTTGAATTGCAGAACAAATGGATAGGAGTCAAGGTGATTCCAGCTGACTGTATAGGAATAGCGGCTACTGTATGCCAGTAGATCACTACATGTATTTCACAAACGCACATACTAAATTTCTTGATGTGTATATCCACTCATATTTTTATTTGATTATTTTTGGTTGTGAAATCTTACAGTTTGACTAGTACAGTGTAATACACTTTGCCTGTTTTTTTGTTTTGTTTGTTTTTGTTTTTTTATTGTTGGCTTATGTTTATAAACAAAGTGCAGGGGCACCGGAAGATTTCAGGGGGAGGGGGGGGCAGAATCTCAGAGGGGGGAAACGCCAGAGCCACTGAAAGGTAGGACGTTGCCCAAAGAAAGTGAAAAGTGGGGGGGGGGGGGGGAGGGGGGGATCAGATGCTGCGCAGACAAAAACCTTTACGAACCAGGGAGCCACTGAAAGGAAGGACGTTGACATTGCCCCCCCAAAAAAAAGCAGGGGGGGGGGGGGAATTATCAGATGACTTTCTGCCAAGTCGTCTTGATATTTCATGCAACGACTAAACTGAGTTCTCTGTTGGGTGGGATGAGGGAGAGAGCAGGAAGAGGGGTGGGGGGGGGTGGGGGTAGGGGAAGGAAGAGGGGGGGGGGCAAGACTATGGCTTTGCCCCCCCTCTTGCCATAGTCACCTGATTCTCCAGGGGGGCAAAAAGATACTCTTGTCCCGCCTGCTTGGGTACAGGGGGGGCAGCTGCCCCCCCCCCCCCCCTGCCCCCCCGTGAGTCTCTGTTATTTATTATTGTTTTTCATTGAAATACAGCACATGAACTAAAGTACGTCATACTGTTTGCTTTAAACTTTCATTTATTTGCGTTCATATATGACATGTAGGACATTTGAATATTGAATTGGTCAATGACAGGTGTCTTGCGCAGCCCTATGTATGTATAGGACACAGCTGATCTGTTTGAAGGCTTGTTACATTAATTGTTCTCTTTTTGGTCATGCAGATGCTACAGCATATAAATGGAACAGATGTAGTGATGCTACATCTGTGCATAACAAAATGTATATTGACCATGCAGGCTTGCCTGACATATTGTCAATGAACATATCAATTTGAATACTATTATGTGCATCTGTGGTCTTTCTGTTCTGCATAACGGGGTCTTAATTGTGAAAGTCCCAGAAAGGCGCATAATAAAACACTATAATTGTTAAAATGGAATTCTGTCCAGTTTTCTTGTAGTTCGAGTGTAGGTACAGCAGTGTGTGTGTGTGTGTGTGTGTGTGTGTGTGTGTGGTGTGTGTGTGTGTGTGTGTGTGTGTGTGTGTGTCCTTGAGCATTCTTTAGTGCATCCAGTTGAGGTCTTTGAAGCTCTCTTAAAACGGCCGGTCAGTCACTGCTCAGCATTAGCCAAAGTTACAGTCATTATCATCAGCACAACACACACACACACACACACACACGCACATGCACACACACGCACACACACACACACGTTCACTGATAAACGTATGTACAGTTACTTGTAAGTGAGACTGTGCCAGAAGGTGCCACCAAAAAGTGGGACATCTCAGTGAAAAATGAAACCAACCCAAAATGTTTGCCAATCTAGTGTTTGAACAAACAATGTTTTGTGCATGTTATTCAAGAAGTAAAAAGATAACTCTGTTCAGCATTAATGAGAAAATGTCATTTTATGGTGCAAACCGAGGCCATGTCGGATGTAACATGGGACATAAAGTTTCACCAACAATGATGAAATGCAAAAACAGATTAGATCAAAAACAGTTTTATTACAAGACTTCTAAACCAAGTAACTTGAAATAATTGAAAACAAGGTAAAACAAAACTTATAACTTCAATGAGACTATGATTATCTATGTCCACCGTTGCATCCAACCGCATGTCAATGTTTCATTTTCCAAGCAATGAAAAATAAGCTAATACCATCACCAGTTTATTTCTTAATTTATTTAATGTATCCTTTGTTACAACTGAAACCCACAAAATGCCCACTTTTGCATTTAGAAATCGTTGTTTACTACTTTCCCCATGTTGAAGGTAACATTTTGCGATTGGACATAATGTTTCCCTTCGTATGAATGTTGAAATGAACAAAAAAAAAAACACATGACCAAATGAAATTTGATGTTTCTGCCCACTTGCATGTTTTAATTGAAACAATAAAGACTGCATAAAACACATTCAGTAGTAATGATAGCGATTCATGTTGAAGGTAACATATTACAGCGGACATAAAGACATGACAATCATGTTGAAGGTAACTAATGGACATTGTAGATGCAGCAATAAACAGAAAAGGGATTGTTTAGAGTTCAGTGACATCAAAAAGTTGCCTTCTGCGGTTAGACATTTTTGGCTCCCTTGTGTAACAATGGGAGTCTATATAATAGCCCTCCGTCGTCTGTCTGTCTGTCTGTGTGTGTGTGTGTGTCCAGAAAACTTTAACGTTGTCGTTTTCTCAGAAACTACAAACAGCAGAGACACCAAACTTGGCGTGCTGATAGACAACCATAAGACCTTTCAAAACGTATCATTCTGAATGACCTTGACTCAAGGTCAAGGTCACTAACGCTGTCTGTTTGAAAATTTTACATTGGCATTTTCACGGAATCTACAAAGACCAGAAGTTTGAAACTTTGCATGATGATAGACATTGATCAGAACTTTACAGATATACATGTATTCAATGGCCTTGTGTCAAGGTCAAGGCCATACAAGCTATTTTTGTGAAACCTTAACATTGGCATTTTTTCAGAAATAACAAACAGCAGAGGCGCCAAACTTGGCGTGCTGATAGAGTGATAAGACATATGCACACATACCATTTTAAATGACCTTGACCCAAGGTCAAGGTCATTAAAGCAGTCTGTTTGGAAATTTTTACATTTGCATTTTTTCAGAATCTAGAAGAACCAGAAGTATCAAACTTTGCATGATGATAGACATTGGCAACACCTTCACTGACATACCTGTGTTCAATGACTTTTAGTCAAGGTCAAGGCCATGCAAGCTGTTTTGGGGAAGCTTTAACCTTGGCATTTTCTCTGAAACAACAAACAGTTGAGGCACCAAACAGGGCATGATGATAGACTGCAATGAGACCTACCTTTTTGAATGACCTTGACTGAAGGTCAAGGTCATTAACGCTGTCTGTTGTGAATTTTAACATTGCCGTTTTCAGAGGAACTACAAATACTAGAGGCGTCAAACTTGGCATAATAATAGACATTGATGTGATCTCATTTTAATGACCTTGACCAAAGGTCAAGGCCATGCAAACTGTTTGGGGGAAAATTGTAATATTGCCAGGAACTTGGAACGCCAGAGACACTTTACTTGCCGTGATGATAGTGATAAGAGCTTTACAAACATACACTTGTGAATGACCTTGACCCTTGTCACAAGGGAGCCATAGAGGCTTTTGCCTCTCTAGTTTCATTGAGTTTGATGTCAACTCTCCTGCTGTTGTCCTGGAAGGATTGGAATGTTTCCCAGGATTCATCCAGTCTGTCCCAGTAAACCAGCGGCCCCTGTCGCGCCATGAACTGCACCTGCACCTCCTGGTGCACTGCATCTACCTCCTTGACCTGGAACAAAAAGAAACAAGCCCATGCCCAGATCAGTACAACTTTACTGGCACTAATACAGTAATAGCAGTTATTGCTGCATGCTATTTTTGATATGCAAAACAGTGCATTCACCTGTAATGCAGCTTACAGTATTTATGACTAATCTATTGTGATCCTGGGTGAAGATCAGTTTCCACACCCCACCCCCCTCCCTCCAACGTATGAAATTAAATTACAAAGTCTGGTAAAAAAAAATTCTAGTTCTATCCCAACACGTGGGCCGAAAAGAATTTATCCTGGCGTTGAAATTACTAACGAATCAACACAGCAGCTAGTCAAGGTGCCGAAAACAAAGATTTTCCTCACCGGAATATTATTCCTATTGTTTCATAACTACTGACTCCCAATAATTGTGAATATTTTGCAAGTAAACAGAACTAGACTGATAACCTATGTCCAAATGGCCTACTGTTTCGATCGAGCAAGCAAATGGCGAATTAAAGAACTTGTATGGTTCAAACACCATCTGTGTTTTTTTTTCCTAAATTGCATGAATTTCGTCTGTCAGCACACCTATAACCCAAACAATATGATCGTTAAACGATGAATTCGTAATCGTTTATTTGCGATGCCGATCGCAACGTTGACATGAGCCAACAGTAATACCATACACGCGCGAACGCAACTTGGACATAAATTCTCGTTATGTCCACTGCAGGATTTTCTTCAAACAAAACCGATTGAACAGCCAACGCAATGATGGATGTCCAAAACAAAGTCCTCCGTGCATTACATTTACTCACAGAGTGGACGAAAATCAAACCACAGGTCAAAATAATGCTTAAGGGGCCTAATCACTGATCGATCGTAACATGTGGTCGATCGCAACACTCAAAACTATCCTGACATAAATCACTATACTCACCTTCTCTCCTCTTAGGCACCATCTTTGAGAAAACCAATGGCCGCAAAGGGTTAGGGTAAAAAATGGCGACATTTCAGAACAGGACCGCAAAAAGAAAGTCACGCATTTTCCAGAAATCGGCGATTGGTCGATCGCAACAGTTTGACATGAAAATATCTGCCTAAAATGTTTATCATTTTTTTTAATTGTAACAGTTTCTCACAGTGTAAACCAAGCAAATTTTTGACCAGTATGAATTTCTCAAGCTGGATCTTAGTTTTCTGAGTTCAGAGGCCTTGAATGTTCCGCAGCAGACGAACTTATCGCACTGCCGCAGATTTGACATGGCACGTTACGATCGTCATGCAATACAATAAAACTCAATTTTATAAAGATAACATTTTATTTTTTTCCTCACAACAAAAGAAACAAACAAATTTAACATGCTTTATTTACATCTTAGAAGAAAAAAATCATCAGACAAGCGTAAGAAAGTGAAGTACATGCATTCCTGTGGCCACCTGTAATGTCCCACTTCTTGAGGGCGGGATTTACAAGGATTTTGAACTTCTTTTTGTTTTTATATCCACATAGAAAAGATTTCTCAGAATAATTTTTTCTGCATTATCTTTTGAAACTGTGGTCTTTAAAAAGACCCAAAGTTTAGTTGTTAAGTATGGACATGAAAAGAGATATGAAGGTTGAAAGTTGGGTGGTCTTTACAAAACACGTTCTGGCACAGTCTCAAGTAAAAAAATTAATGCTGGAAACTATGATGTCAGTGAGAGAAAGGGATATGGTGAGCCTTCTAATTAAAAAAACAACAACACCAACAACAACAAACAGAGAAACAAAAAAAAACCCAAACTCTGAGATATGCAGATCTATCACTTGAAAACAGTTACACTTGGTCCGCCCACTGAGCTACAGGAAAACCTAAGGATGACGCTTCTTAAAAATTCCGCCGCTACATCTTGTCACCTCGTTGAGCGCATGAATAGACGTATGACAGCAACAGCTGCGGAGGAGAACGTTCGCAGAAGCGCATGCGCGAAAATTTCACTTCCGTTTCACGCTTGCCCAAGTCTTTCTACGATCCACGACAGCGGTTGAATTTCGACTCTAAATTTATTCTCAGACCTCAGGTACGTACAGTTTTTCTTCATGTGTGATAAAGGAATACTCAGGCTTTGTGTGAACCTACAGTTTTGGGGGGAATTATGCGGTATTTGTGTGGTAAACGGTTTTGTTGATTGACGCGTCTGATGACGTGTATGTTAGTGTGAGGGCGTCTCAAAGTGGACGAGTCCTTTTAGTCAAGATTACTGCTTTGAATGCACACTAAGCGTCATTTTAGTCTCTGGGGTATATTTGTATTTGAATGTACGTATTTAGAAATCATTTGTATGTTTCGAAGCAAAGTTGACACCACGGAAGTTTGTCATGGCAAATCCCGAAATGGAGTGTCGAAGTCGCAACACCAATACTGACAGCTGTTCGAGTTTCGAAGTCTCACAGAATCATACTAATCATAGAGACGTGAAATTCATTTAGATTTACAAAAGGCTAAAGAGCGTAACGAAAAAGTGAATTTGGAGAGAACAAGCAACATCACTCACATCAGTGTCTTTTTGGTCCCATATGGATCCGTGGTCAGTGGTCATATAATCATAATGATAGATAAATTTGTTTTTCTCACTTCAGCCATGGATCAGGTTATGCAGCTTGTTGACCCTGCACGGCAGTTTGCCAAGGACTCCATCCGACTGGTGAAAAAGTGCACCAAGCCTGACAGAAAAGGTAAGGGAGGATTCTTTTCTGATTTCACTTTTTGCTACCAAGTGTGAATTGTGTGGTTGCGACCCTGGCATTGTTGGTCAGTTCAATCAAAGTTCAAACTGCCTGTAGTATACTGTTGATTGCCTGTGCAGTATGCTATAGTTATAAGCAGGAAGGTACATTAGATACAAACAATAGTGATACTCCCACATAACAGCACACAAGCTTATCAGGCTTCATCAGTTGATGTCTGCTGGACACTGATACATCATAGACCAACTCATTTTTGAAATATCTGATTACTTTCCTACCAATGCATGTACATGTATGTATTTACCATCATTTCTGTGCCACAGCGGACAGTATTTGTGTGTACAGTTACTCAGGACATTTGACCTGTTAAGTTTCAATGGATATGAAACCCTGCCTTATTGAGTTATTCAACAGAGATTATTGTGATGCACCTCCTTGTTCCCCACCCTCCCCCTTCACTTACTCGGTTACTGGTACAGTCAAACCTGTGTAAGGCGGTCACCCAAGGGACTGGACCAAACCGACCGCCATAGACAGGTGGCCGGGTTGTCCAGGAAGGCATGTCAACAGCTAGCATGTCACCCAATGAATACTCTAGCGGTGCACGTGTTACGAGCTGACAACAGGGCTCGCCTAAAGCTCTCTATACACTTGAAAATACGTGTTTGGGGTCCTTTTTACTTTTTTTTAATTGCACACCGTTTGATTTCAAACAAGCAGATCAGCAGGTGATCGACTGACAATGCAACAAAGCAACAACAAGCTTCCCGCTGACAGCGGATTCACGCACATTAACACGTCGTCGTCTCAATCGGAAGCAGTAGAAACGACAAACAGGGTGACAACACCTTCACGTATTCGTACAGCTTGGAAGTTGATCGGTTTAAAAACACAAAGCTGACTGCTTCCTACAGACCTCGTACTGATTGCAAAGCAATCAAAAGGACGCCGCTAACGGCCACCCCCTGGCCCCCACCGGAGGGGGAGGCGCGTGTCAGTGAGCTGCAGCGTGGCTAATCCTGGCTTGTCAAGCAGTTAGGCAGTCTGTCTTGTCAGTTGAGAACACAGCAGGGGCCCGAAGGCGGTCACTACACAACAAAGTGACTGCCTTGTACAGTGTGAAAGGTCGCTTTGGACTGCCAAAATAGGTGGCACGACCGCGTTAGACAGTGACCTGGTTATACAGTGCATATATAGAGGGAAAACGCTCGGGGATCCTCTGGGGTGACCGAGTTAGACAGTGGCATGGCTTATACAGGTGACTGCCATGGCAGGTTCGACTGTATTGATTTTTTTGTTTTGTTTTTCCAGAGTTCCAGAAGATTGCTGTGGCAACAGCCATTGGATTTGCCATCATGGGTTTCATCGGCTTCTTCGTCAAGCTCATCCACATCCCCATCAATAACATCATTGTGTAAGTCGCTGTGTGTTTGTGTGTAATTCAGGTGTTTTTGTATTTTGTAGGGCTGATTAGAAATTCTGTATCATACTAAGTTATTCCACCACCAGAGTGTTTAGGTGATGATCAAAACATTGTTTAGCGGGCGGTTTCACTGAAACCAGTGAAGTTAGCGTTCCACTTTAAGTAAGAGATTTTGAAACGAAAGAGGCAAACAAATGGACGAGCAACAAACCATTGTTATAACTGTTGTTTGAAAATCTGAAGATTATGCTGATTTTGGTTGTGCCGTATGTGCAAAAGAAAGTTAAAAGTTCATTGCTTACCAGGTCTCTTAGTCTTACAGACCCTGGCTTGTTTCTGTTTCAGTGGCTCCTAAGCTGATTTCTTGAAGGCTGGTCAGGGGAGGGGGTGATGTTTACATCTCCACCGAGGAACTGAGAGTTTGAATGGGTGCTTGTGTGTTGCGTGTGACCGAGATGAAATGCCAGTCAT
Source organism: Batillaria attramentaria (assembly GCA_018292915.2). NCBI lineage: Eukaryota > Metazoa > Mollusca > Gastropoda > Batillariidae > Batillaria > Batillaria attramentaria. Next base: position 842,376 of record JACVVK020000246.1, read on the forward strand.
GATATTTGACACAAACATTTTTAACTAAGATTTCAAGTGCATGCAGTTGCTTTTGAATTGTTGGAATTCAACCTGGACCTCTTGGCAGAAATTTTTCAGTTGAATTGTTGCTTGTGGAATTGAAAGCAGCATTCAGATTTTAAAATCATCTTTTGGTGTTATTTCTGTATTATTTTTGGCCACTTCTGATGTAGTTTAGTGAAAGGAACTTTCCTTTCACCCGTTGATCGTGTCAGAAGAGAGAGTGAGTTAATTTACAGTGTGAAGTTACGCAATTTTATTGTGGATTAATATTTCCGATGTGCTGGTCCAGTGAATGATGAGTGAATGTTCAATAGATGTATGAGCGTGAAGAAATAAACTGTATGTTGTCGCTCACTTGCATCTTTCTTTGTTTTTATGACTGAAGAGTGATGGAAAGCAATGAAGTACAGTGTTAAGGCGATGTCACACTGAAAACATGTTTTCCTAAAACATGTTTTGAAAGGCAAAACGCCCGAAACATGCTTTCCGAAACAAAACATGACACACATGAAAACATGTTTTGCGAAACATGCAGAAAATTGAACAGTGATCTTTTGTGACGTTATTTTCTTTCAAACTCACGTCACTGAAAATCTGACGTATACACGCCCGCCAAACACAGCCATTTTGAAGCAACAACACAGGCTAGGTGAGGTATTTCCCTAAACATATTTGCTTAAATTCTCACTTTCACTCATCCTCCATGTTAGCATTCAGTCACGGTATTTCCGAAATATATTTTACCTATTCTTCCCGCTTTGTCTTGACCTAAGGTGGCTGATGAGCCGGTGAAATTCCGGCGAAACGCGTCCCGCTACGGACATGTTGACTGAGCGGATACGGAAAGGTGTCACTTGACACTCCGCACGGCGGCTTTCATTGGTTGAAACACAAAACATGTTTTCGGATTTTAGGGCAGGCTCTAAAACTGAAAACACGATCAAAACATGTTTTGAAAACATTGTTGTGAAATATGTCACACGACAAAACACGTTTCGCAGCGAAACATCTGAAAACAATGTTTTCAAGTGTTTTTGCCCTCTTGTGTGACATGGCCATTACTGACCTTTGGGGTGCACTATATATATAAAAAAGGTATGCAAACTAGCTGTGGCCCTCAGTAAATGCGCCATTTGTCAGTAGCTGTGTACCACCTGATGTTAATGTACTGATTTTTCTGATGGTAAATTGATTTGTTAAAAAGAGCACACTTGTTCAGTAATACTAAACGCGCACAAGTGCAAATGCACCATACAAACGGGTGCAACTTCTAAACTCTCCCACCGAAACATGTGTAAAAAAATATCTTAGTTTTGGTTGTTGAGTATTTTTCCAACTTTATTTTAAAATTGGCAAATAGAAAACTGTCCATTTCTAATTTTCTTTTCTGTTTTTTAAAAATATATTTTTGTGAAGATCACTGTTGGTAAAATTATACAATAAGTTAGAGGTGGAAATAGTAACCAAGAAACTGTTTTTGTTTGTCCTTTGTACCATTTCCCAACAAATGTTGAAGTGCTTCTAAAACATGCAGTTTTTAAACTTTATCCAGCTAGGACCTTGACCTTTGCTTCACTCAAGGTCATCCAAAACGGAATGATTTGAAAGGACTTGTCACCAGCTACTGTTCTGCTAACTTCGGTGTGTCTAATATTTAAAGTTTATAGTTCCCAAGAAAAATTACTGTTTCCTTTCCCGAGAAAAAGTTAGTTTCGTACCACAGGCAGACAGATGATGCAGGGTTACATGTATTACTAATTTTGATACATAGGTGTGTCAAGAACGTTTTTAACGACCACCACTATCACCACCACCATCACCACCACCATCACCACCACCATCACCTCTCTGAGAGTGAGAGTCTCTCTGGATGATAACTGTATTAACAACATCCTTTGAACAAAATCTAAATTACCAAGCAAACAACATTGACAACAATAAAGCTTACACCAGACCTGACCGGTCCAGAACAGACAACAACAAACAACGGCAACAACACCACCACCATGAGGACACATTTCACACAGACACTGTAACTGTCAGGACAGACTGAAACACAAGTGCCCCATGAGATGTACTTTATGGGTGAGATTTATTGCAATTACAAAGTCCATGTTTCTTGATCAGTGTAGTGAGGAACACTGGTGCTTAGGCTCACGACACGCGGGAAGATGTTTTTTGTTTTGTTTTTGTTTTTGTCCGAACAAACACGGAGAACAGCTGAAAACATACTCTGAAAAAATTCAGGCAGAGGCATGTTCAGGCTGGGGAATTTTCAGTCATTTGGCAATTTTCAGCCGAATTTCCTATCTTTTTCAGAAAAAAAATCTAAGTTTCAGCCGAAGAAAAGGAAGGGGATGAAAGTTCACACACACACACAGAGACAGAGTCATATATATAAAATAAAGATAACAAATAAACTCCTGTGAAATAAAGATAACAAGTAAACTCCTGTGAACCGGTGAATCAACTGATTATTAGTGAAACAATCTACACAAAGGAGATCTACAACATGGAATGCCATATGGGACAGTCAAACTTCAATTTTGAAGACTTGCATGTCAGTACCAAGACAGTATTTTACTTTAACTGCCAGCAGAGGCCACTAAATGCCTTTAAAAATGCTAAAAATTTATTATCTTAAGGGGGTGGGGGAGGGGTTGCCCCCCCCCCCCACCGCTACAACCCTACCAGCAGTGTGCTGCCTCTACACCCCGGCTTGGGTTTCAGTTCTGTTCAGTCTGTTTTGTTGTTGTTTTTTTTGTTTTTTTCACCTCTGCAATTCCCCAGCCTGCATGTTGCAGCCACGTGCCACACACACACATAGAACATGGCAAAAAACACCATCTTCGCTTTTCAAGTTGTTCGGACTAACAGGACTCCCCTCTGGCATCAGTCTTAGAACGTAGGAAGAAAACATATGTGACAAAAAACTTTTTTTGTTGTTGTTGTTGTTGTTTACATTCTATTGTCACCTAATGGTAAACTTACACTGATGTGCATTCAGACTTTGCGTGGTGATGACTGATATGGACAGTGTGAAAATCAGATTAAAAAAAAAAAAAATTCCAGAACTAATTTCACTGTTCTAAAATGCTGCAGTGTTTAGAAATGAATCCTTATGACAACCACCCATTATACATGTACCAGCATTATTGATGTAGACTGATGTTTTGATTTTGCATGGTGGTAACTACATGAAGTATGGACTGACAGTGTGAAAATCAGATTAAAAAAAAAAAAAAATCCCAAACAAGATTTTACTGTCCTAAAAGGTTATCTACTTGGAATTTATAAATATGAGTCCATTTGATGACAACCCATTACCATTGTTGATGTAGATGGTGCGATTTCGCATGGTCACGGGGGTGAAACAAATTGGACGGGACGTTTTTCCAGTGCTATGCCGGCCGTTTCACATCAATGGGTTTCCACGCCATATAGCACCGCGTTTTTCAAAATTCAAAGCGTCACAGCACCGGAAAAACGCTCTGGATTTTCAGAACTTTTTCAGTCAGAACGATTGAAAGCCCGGGACTGAACGTTTACCACCCAGAAACCGACTTGCACTAATACGTTACTACAATGGAAGGATGTGTATATGTTCATGTTTTAACTGAGATACATGTAACGGCTTTCGATAGTAGCGATCGTGGTCGAAACATTTGAAGCGGCATAGCAACGGCCGGAAAAGGGCGTCCTATTCTGATTACACCCCCCCCCCACCCCACCCCGGCCCCCCGGTCTGTATTGGGCTAGCTGGTATGTACAGCGTTAGTGAAAGTCAGATCAGTTTTAAAATCCAGTTAGTTAGTTAGTTAGGGTTTAACGCCGCGCAAGCAACAAAGACTAATTCACGGCTAAGTAAAAGTCCAGAACGGCATTTCACTGTCCTGAAACGGTGTCCTATTTGGAAATGATTTGAGATCACCCGCTATCCCAGATCTGTTGAGGGGAGCCGGGGTGGTCGAATGGTAGAGCGTTGGACTTCTAATGCTTGGGCCGTGAGTTCGAATATTTGTGCTGGCTTTTTCATCGTTGCTCCGTTTTTGATATCACCCTATGTGGTGGAAAAGGACGTTAAACCCCCAAACACCCACCCCACCCTAGATCTGTTGATGCAGGCTTGACACTGACTGCCTGGCCAGTCCGCTGTGATCACAGAACTACATGTAATAATTTACAGCTCCGCACGCTCCACTACCACGGGGTGTACTGAGTCATCTTGAAATGGCCGCGAGTGTCACAACTTAAGTCACGTGGTGCGAAGGGTCAGCTCAGCTATTTAAGTTTCGAAATTTACATTTGCATCTATTTTCAAAGTCTGTGGGCTGAACATTTCCAAAGCAGAGGGGGAGAAAGCCGGAGTACCCGGAGAGAACCCCCGACGATCGGCCGGAATGACTGAACGGTACCACGTACGAGAGGGAAAAATTCTTCGCCCAGAGTGGGACTCGAGCCTGATCTCTCGCATTGGTGACAAAGTCTCTTAACCACTAGACCACCGACCGACCACTGACACTGAGCTCCGCGTTTCTACAATGCTTCCCTGATCCACGCCCGTGCATTGTAAGGGCATTGTTCTAATTCTTGCCGGTGTGATTAAATACAATAAAAGCATCATCTGGCGTTTGCATGACTGATGAGGACAGCTTCACGGTAGAAGGTACGACTGCTCATCCTGTGCCAACGGCCGCACTGTGACCATCCTCTTCTCGGAGTTGCTCCTAGCAACGTGTCGCCATGCCGACACGATGACCTTGAGAAGAAGGAGGAGGAAGGAGAGAGCCTGCATGACCGACAGCATTAGGAACACAGGGTCGTGTGCTGAAGGTTCAAGGTTGAAGATCTGAGACGCCAGGAACACAACGAAGGCGACGTAAGGCAGAAGCACGTATCTGTCAAGGCAAATGGAAATACCTCAGTAAGCTTTTAGCAGATTACACCATCACAAGGACATAGTCAAGGTTGAAAAGCACTCTTACCACTGCACTAAGTCGTCTAATCATTCCGAACAGCCTCCCCCCCCCACCCCCACCCCCCAAACCGTCTTACAGCCATCCCTTCTTTCCCCCACCCCTCCTTGCATGTCATCGTCAAAACTCAATTCAATACACTTTGTCTCTGCAAAGAACATTGTCTGGGAAAAACGGGTGATTGTCAGTAAAATGCAGCATAAGAATAAATAGAAGATGTAACCCCATTCCTACAAAGTAAGTTTGGGTTTGTGTACCAGTGGCCTCACTAAAAACAACAACAACAACAACAACAAATTTATGTCTGCATGGATTCAAATTTGGCCGCTTTGTGGGGATGTTGCAGTTTGGTTATACTCATGTTTGCTGCAGTAAGAGCCGTTAAGAAACCGTAAATTTCGCCTGTTTTTCGCATACAGGGCCAAGACCGTAAAAGAGTAAAAACCAACCAACCAACCAAACAAACCAAAAAACCGTGGTATACTCGTGCGCGCTAGTCTACGAAATGTGATAACAGCGCAAAACAAAACCATTCCGTCCCAATAATCATTAACGCCTACATTAAAGGCAACACGAGGCATACACACCTAGAAAACTTGTCAAATATGGTGAGATCTGCCAGGGTGTAACAAAAGATGAGGAAAGCCACGCAGGAGAGTTCCACTATGGCGCTCGTGCTTAGCGCCACCGGCGTATCCACTTCAAAGGCCAGCACGAGGCTGAAGTTGAAGGCCATGTACAAGGTCAGCCAGACAGCCAGGAAAGCCATGGAGTTGTGGGCACACAGGCGGATCTGCAGACATGTGTTGTTTCATCGATCAGCCAATAACTGGTCAAGTTAGGTGCTTGAGCAACGTGTGTGAAGGGTGGGTGGGTGTTCTGGGGGTTTAACGTCCTTTTCCACCACATAGGGTGATATCAAAGACGGGGCAACGATGAAAAAGCCAGCACAAATATTTGGCTCCAGCCGGGATCGAACTCACGACCCGAGCATCGTGTGTGAATCTATATCGCCACCATAGTCAGGGCTACCCGTGCGTGTTCGTGAACTCCACATCCCTGACCCTCGACTGATTAGACTGAGAAGAGGATCACCCTGACTTCGACTATTGCCACCAATACTGAAATGGTCCCTGTCGAACAGTTTCTAGGACATGATACGCGTTGTACCATGCCGCCAAAACTATAGAGCAGTTTCACCTCGCGTCATCAAAACGTTTAGCTTGTGTCTTGGGCAACCGTTGAGTAGAAGAATTTGAATTTTCGCGCGCTCACTGAGTCTGCAGACGACACTGTATTACAATCAGAAATCTTCTAATCTTTAAGGTAAAATGTTTCTAGTGCAACTATTCCAAAACATAAGTTGCCTTCTCTAAAGCGCAGTAAACATGGAAGACAAGCGTTTCACACTGAGATCTCCTTACCGCCCAGATGTCAAAGCGGCGATTCTCCTGCTGCAGGATGGGAAGCGCCGAGTCGAACGTGTAGTAAGACATGCCAAGGGAGAGAAGCGAGCAGGCCGTGGACAGCGCTAGTAGGAGAAGAGCGAACGTCAGATACTGGCGGTCTACCAGCACCAGCCACCCCACCTGCACAGCCAGATAGAGTGAAGTTTGTAACACACCAACGAACTTGTCTTCGTTCTCGTTCGCTGCATTTCGCCCAAGTTTTGCTGGCGAAACAAAAGATTTCTAATGACGTGAAAATTACAGTTACGGACAACTGTTTCATGCCAGGTAATAGTAAAATTAGGGGAAAATGAGCCTGGCTTGTGGACTATTTGTAATCATGCGCGGCTGGCACAGGAGCCAGCAGACGACAGAGGAATGAGGGGGTATGTGGTCGCTGCTAACATTGCCAAAAAACGGAATATTGGAATTTGTTAAAATATACTCTACACACGAGTCTTTGGCTGCCGGATTTTTTTTTTTTTTTGGGGGGGGGGGGGGGGGGAGACATATACAACCTTATGTGTAAGAGGAATATAAAGCGTTTTCCTCGAAATTTGCATCTGTGTTCTGTAGCCTATATGGTAGTACGGGTGTACCAACACACTGTACATACCTGTTCCAGTATGGCCAAGCAGAAGAAGAAGTGAACTTGTACAGGGAGCAGTTTGGGGTTGTTGTAGGCGGGGCCTGCATGTGTCTGTCTGCACAAGGAAGTCAGCGCGTACACCAACCACAGCCACTGACACACATAGACCACGCCCCACACGGCCACGGACCAATTAGCAGGCGAGATAGGCAGCATGTAGTCTGACGTAGCATTGGCCACGCCTTCTCGGAGGAAATTGGGAAGAACTGAAAGTACATCCAGATGGGGCAAATACATGCAGATGCTGGTTAAAAGTTAAAAAATGTTCGATGTACTGTGCAAAAATGGGGCATAATGGTAAATTTCTGAGATACGCGTTTCGTCCGGGCCACCGTTTCTACTTCACATCCCAGAGGAACAAGTAATGTTTGGCATGTGCTGCGAACTGGTCTACTGCGCCTAGGAGATGATAAGTTGCAATAGTTGCTGTATGTGTGCTTAGTATTTATCTTTGTTTTACCTAGTTGTAATTGTTATTCGTTTTCTACGCTTTTTTGTGATCGGGAGTTCCATAAACTAGCATGAAGGTGCAGCGTCTCCTGCATGTCCTAGGTTTATACTGTCCCGTAGACCAGCTTGCATCGTTTGTCCAACATTACATTTTTGTCTTTTCGACTTAGTGCAGGCACACCGTTAGCTGCGAATTAGTCCTTTGGTGCTCGCGCGGCTTCAAGCCCGAAAAAAACTCCCCTGAAAATTAGTCACGATCGTGTACACTGTTGAAGAGAGATATCTCCTCTTCCTCCTTCACACCGGCACACACACACACACACACACACACACACACACACACACACACACACACACACACACACACACAATTAACGGCTTCTTGTGCATCGGTCTTCTGCAGTGCTCCACTTTACACATGAAAACCAACTGAACTTGTGATGTGAGGTAAGCCTGTTTATAAAAGGGATAACTTAAATTCCAACCCTAACGCTCACTGATCAAACTGCCTCTGCTGGTTGCCTGTCTGAACTTACAGTGACTGGAGGTGTACAGAAGGGCAAGGTTGGACAAGTTGACAGCAAAACCGAAGAAAAAGACAACGCAGCTGAGGAGGGTGGCGGTGATAAGCCCCAGGCTGTGTTCCTCCAACATGATGATGTCGGTGTGTATATCACTAGTCCTCCCGATGGTCTCACTGAAGACAGCACTCAGTCTCTAGAGGCGACAATGGTTTGAACTGATCTGTTGGTTTCAACTTCTCATCTGAAACAAGGGTAACTAGAGAATACAGGATATAGTCCGTGCCTGTTGAGAAGATACACACCTCAGTCTTATTTTATTAGGATACAGCCAGGGCTTAAAATCTTCCACCTTTTCAACCTTAGGCTAACAATAGTCCCCCCCCCCCAATACAAAGCGTGTTTCATCCTCTGAAGCAATTAAAATCATACCAAAATGCACCAACTTCCGAAGATTTTGTGCATTTTGGTATGACTTTAATTCCAAAGATTTTAGTCCAAATCGAAAAAGCGTTTCCTTCTCCGAAGCACTTCAAATCACAACCACAATGACAATCACAATGCACAAAATTGCACAAATTAAAAAAAAAGAAATGATTCCCGGACAGCATGCCCTGGACACACCTAGCATAATGTGTCTGCTTCACTGAGTTGCAGACGCGCGCTCCTGGCTTAGCAAAATGTTACTAAATGCTACACACTTTTTTTTCCCTTTTTGGCTCTGGGACCAATATTAGCCCTGTATACTATACCACTATGCTGTCCCTTTCTCTCCCGGAATTTCGGGTTGTGAAAACGAAATGATCCACCTGCAACGGGCAGCGAACTTCACGTCTGTGACGCAACACACTCTGCACGATATTTGATATTTCTCTTGATCTGGCTGATGTAGAACAATGACTATGATACGCACTTAACAAACTGCAAAATATGACACAGAATATTTATATGTGTTGCCTGTTGGACAGTTACATTCACACATACTTTACAAAATACAGAATCGATCATCTATCCAGTGTTGCACAGTGAACTTCACGTCTATGACATGACGTATTCTGTACAAGTTTGGACATCACACATTCTGCACAATAGACGACTCCACCCTGGTCAACCGAAAGGGTCGAGCCCCCAGAATTAGCCAATCGCGTCCCGCGAAAATCTGAGCATTACACATGGCATGGCCTGGCAAACTTTCTTGCCAGACACTACAACGCGGGAAGCACATGTAGTTTGACTGAAACATGGAAAGAAAGCAGTGAGTCCATTGACGTCATTCGAGGATAAAGACCATTGCGTCAATATCTTTCATCTTGAAATCACCCCTTTTTCCATACAATGACGGGTCGGGGTTTTGGCCTCGGGTCTCGAGGAGAGTCGTCTACTAATTATAACTAGATTCCAGATCGCCATTGTTGACTGATGACTCAACCTTTGTATTTGTACAGTGCGGACCTAGTGACACGAACTTGAAACCAGCACATCACCTATATAGCTTGCTGAACAAACTCACACACGGTACTCGCAGAGCCCACAACCGCGAACATTAGCCGAAAAACGTGGCACGAGTGACTCTTAATGATATGATAAACACTCTCGAAATTCAGACCTTGTGGGTTGGAACAATCATCCAGGACACCTCTACGATGCTGTTGCTCACTTTTTCACACAGCTGCGCGCGACAAGCATCGACCCGAAATGATAATTCTATAGCCGCTTCGCTGCATTGCAACAGGTGTGGTCGGAATAAACACAGTCCTTATACTTTCTGTATCGTGTGGGACAAACGCATTGTGTGTGTATGCCGGCAGGGTCTGTTTTGGTCGAGTGGTCCATTCGCATATCGGTTTTACAGCTGAGTGTTTTAACGTTCAAATCCAGGAGGAATGTTTGAATTGATTGATTGGTGGGAAAGATACTCTAAGGGAGGCTATTTTTCTTTTTTCTTTTCTTTCCATGTTAAATGTGTGAGGGAGCCGGGGTGGCCGAATGGTAGAGCGTTGGACTTCTAATGCTCGGGTCGTGAGTTCGTATCCCGGCTGGAGCCAGATATTTATGCTGGCTTTTTCATCGTTTACCCCGTCTTTGACATCACCCGTATGTGGTGGAAAAGGACGTTAAAGTAACTCTTATCACTCTTTTTATTTTGATTTTAAGAATAAAGATAGATATGAAAACACTCACTGCATTTCTCTATAAGTTGTTAAGAAAAGCGTTCACAAACAAACCAACCAACAAAAACAAAGAAACAAATTAACAAACAAACAAACACATATCTGCCAGTGCGCTGATTGTTCTTTCAGTACTTCGCATACAAGCGATTAAAGTAACCTCCCTTCCAACGGGTGTTTACCAAATATGGACAGTCTCCCCCCCCCCCCTCCCCCTCCCTGTGTCGACAGCGATTGCTTTCAGCTAAAGCCTATGGTTTGAAACAGTGAGTATGCACATTGCATGAACGTGATATTTAAACGCCATGAATCGACCTGGGGATTAGTTAAGCGGAAAACTGCTTACGTCCACCTTTGATCAGTGTGCCGAACAACTGGGCGTTTTCCGCATGTAAATATTCTCTTAGAGATCAGTCTATTTATTTATTTTTTTTGTCCCAGTCAAACTGTTCATGGTTCCGCTACAGCTGCTTCATATATAAATAAATATTGTTTTCTAGTTTCCGAGAGATCCATTCCAGCACAACAAAGGCACAAAGCAATTTTGACCCCCCCCCCCAAACAAAAACAAAACAAACAAACAAAAACAAAACAAAACAAAACAAAACAAAACAAAACAAAACAAAACCACTACCACCACCACCACCAACAACAACAACAACAACAAAAAATAAATACCCCCCCCCCCCCACACACACACACCGCTACATCGATAGATTCCCATCTGCGGCCCTGCAGGCTCTGTACCGTAGGCGATAACTTAGTTGTGTGCTTTTGTGACTCTCTCTAACATTGCCATCGATCCTACAGCGGGTGATCAAACGGTAACAGCTGGCACACGGTGTGTGGTCGAAATGGACGCAGTGTTTCTGGTGCTGCCCCGGTTGAAATATTAACACCGCAAAGGCAGAATGTTTGACTCGAGTAACACCGAGTGCATTTTCCATTTTCAGATTTGAGTAGCACATAGTGTTTCCAACGAAATTCGGTTTGTTCGCTTGAACTTGAGAAAAAATGCACCAAGAATTTCCACTGGAAAATTTGAATAGCACCGAAAGTTTCCAACGAAATTTTGTTTGTTGTTGTGAACCTGAGAAAGAATGCACCGAGTGTTTCTATTTCAAAATTTGAATATCACCGAGTGTTTCCAACGGACTTCGGTCTGTTGGCGTGAATCTGAAAACGGCCGCACCGAGTGTTTCCACTTTAAAATTTGAGTACCACCCAATGTTTCCAACGGACTTCGGTCTGTTGGCGTGAATCTGAGAACGACCGCACCGAGTGATTCCAGTTTAAAATTTTCAGTACCACACAGTGTTTCCAACGGACTTCGGTCTTATTGGCGTCAGCGAAACTGAGAATGGCAGCACGGAGTGTTTCCATTTTAAAATTTGAGTGGCACCGAGTGTTTCCAACGGGCTTCGGTTTGTCGGCGAAACTGAGAAAAGGGGGTTGTTTATCAACCAGACAATGACTTCGACTGACGTGTTACTACGATGGAAAGACGTGTGCTCACTCATATTTCACACATATGACTTCATACGTGAGATCGCAATCATCGTCGAAACATTTGAAACAGAGTAGCACCGGAAACACTCCCGCCATTATGACTGCACTCCGTGTGGGAACATTTTATGAAACACCCCACGCCGCACTGCTGGCTTTGTATCTACACCTTGCATGTTTTTCTTGGCGGCTGTGAATGTGCATGCAGGTCGATAACTTGCATTGCTGGGCACAATGTTGTGATCAGTGCGGTACATGGTGCATCAATGTACAACAGAAAAGAGGGAGGCTTTTTTTTTTTTGTAAAAAGCTGCCAATATTCCAATATTTATAATAAAAAAACTCCAAACAACAACAAAAACAAAAACAAACAAAACAACAACAACAACAACAACAACAACCAAAAACAACAACGTTAAAAAATGAAAGGGTTGGTTTGGCCGTGTATATTAAACGTCAGCCTGCATCCCGGTGGTCAGGAACTGGGGTGGGGGATTTTCCCTCATCAAATCGAAACAATATTCACATACAGACTCGTTTACAGTTTCCATCTCACCTTGCCTTTACACACGCGTGCATAAGCATCAAGAGAGCACGTTAAAGATCCCGACTCCATTCGGGTTGGGAATCCTATGGAATACAGGTACTGACGCCATGCATGTAGCGGGCTTTGGGGGGGGGGGGGGGTCACAGTGAGGCGGAGGGGTGGGATGAGATGGTGGGGGTGGGTGTTTAAGAGTTTTACGTCCTTTTCCACCACGCAAGGGTGACGGGGCAACGAGAAAAAGACCTGCACGAATATGTGGCCCAAGCCGAAATTCGAACTCGCGACCCGAGCATTGGGAGTCCAACGCTCTACCATTCGGCTATCCCGGCTCCCCGGAAGGGGGAATGAGCAGAAACGGCTTTGCAAAATTGTTTTTCCGGCGGTTGGCGGGATGGAGGATGTGTGTGTGTGTGTGTGTGTGTGTGTGTGTGTGTGTGTGTGTGTGTGTGTGTGTGTGTGTGTGTGTGTGTGTGTGTGTGTGTGTGGATGTATGGGAGATAGCAGACTTAAAAACAAAAAAAAGGCATTTTTCAAAATGTTACACTGAACGTGAAAACAGACTGGCTAAATTCTAATACTCGCAGTACAGCAGAACATATATGTCTGACAAAACGACTAACATGTCTTGTATCGGGAAAATGTTCCTTGTTTTCAGATCTAACCTCACCTAAACACTAAATCGTCGAAATAATTTCATACACACCCCACAACAAGCAGCAGAATTCCACCGGTTGGTGTCCCAATGCACCCGGCCGCACAGTACCGCGCCTTCCGCTGCAGAAAACTTTTTGTTAGGTAAAACAGCCCGGGGAAAAGCAATGAACTTTTGCTGACTACAGCATCAGCACCTGCTCGCTAGGGGAGTCGTGTCGCCATCTGGTGGACGCAGATGACAATGCCCGATGTTTATCAGTTTACAATGCATGCCGGTGTTTGTTATATGAAATCCAGCGTGATGGGTTTTGTCATGCCTTGCTTGCCGCGCGGTCCACACGCACCTAGTGCCGCGAGGGTGGAGAAAGGGCGGTACACTGTACTAGTCGATTCGTTTCGTTTTCGTTTCGTTTATTTATTCATTCTTCAAAACCCTCTGGGGGCATGTGAAGAAGACGAAGAGAGAGAGAGAGAGAGAGAAGGAAAAAAAAAAAAAAAAAAAAAAAGAAAGAAAGAAAACACAACAAAACAAAAATATAAACAAAAACATAAACCGAAAAAAACTACAGCAACAGAACTAAAACACAATCAAACAAAGCAAAGCATGGGTAAGTAAGAAAGAAAACAAGGCATTGACAAAAAAGACTACTGATATAACAAACAGAACAAAAATAAGAACACACAAAAAAAAGAAAGAAAGAAAAACAAAACAAAACTATAACAAAAACATAAACCGAAAAGACTACAGCAACAGAAATAAAACACAATCAAGCAAAGCAAAGCATGCGTAAGTAAGAAAGAAAACATGGAATATTGATATTGCTGATCTCTCCGTTATGTCATGTTCGGTACTGCGGTGAGGGTCGGCGGGGAATGAGATCCAGTGTGCACAGTTTTCTAAACCATTTATTTATTTATATAATCGGCCTCCCCTCTCACATCCGCCATGCTCAGTCGTTAGCAGTCTTTACATCTCAATTTAAAACACATCTTTTCTCCATGCAGTAGAACCAACCCCCCATGCCCCTCCCCTCCCCGCCCTCCATCTCTGCATGCCACCTGCAAAAAAAAAATCAGTGTGTGTGTGTGTGTGTGTGTGTGTGTGTGTGTGTGTGTGTGTGTGTGTGTGTGTGTGTTGTAAGTTCTATACGCTGTTTTTATGTTATGTTTCTGTACGCGCCCTGAGCTCTTGCGAGATGGGGCGCCACAAATACCCTTTATTATTATTAATCATGAATAAGTTTTAGTTTTCCTTGCAAAATAGGGGCACTTCAGAAAATTCAAAAACTCTCCCCGGACACAATCCACTCACCCACTCACCAACCAGTCAACCAACCAACCAACCAACCAACCAATCAACCGACCAACCAACAAAACAAACAAACAAACAAACAAACAAACAAACAAACAAACAAACAAACAAACAGCAACAACAAAAACACACCCACTCCGACAGAAGAGGTGCAGTTACGTGTCCAACGTTAATTGTCAAATAATTCTTATGTTAAAGAAATACTGATTTATTTACAGCATTCCAGTTATTTAAGCTAACGCCAGTTTAACAGACGATCGTCGGCCGCGAGAGAGATTTTTTTTTTGGTTAAATTTCCATTAACGTAGATCGTTTGCCCCACTTTATTTCATTTTTTAAGATCCATAAAACTTAAGTAATGGTTAGTTTTTAAAGGGCGACTTCCGTAATACTACTATAATGCGCACCGGTTTCGTGAACCACGAACGACAATCCGATAGCGGTTTACTGCCAATCGGTTAACAGTTGCTCCCCTTGGACCTTTGCGCGCAGGAAAGTCAGTTTTGCACTGGAATGTGATCGAGGGACAATATAATCGTGGACTTAAACACACACACACACACACACACACACACACCGGCACACACCGGCACACACACACACACACACACACACACACACACACACACACACACACACACCGGCACACATTACATATTTGGTCTACATACTGCCGTGTGTGGTGGACGGAAAAGGACGTTAAAGCCCCAAACCACTCACCCACTCTACATACTGCCACTTAGTCACTTTGTTTTCCTTCACGTTTGCAGTTTGTTCTCCTGCGCACATTAAATAGCAGGGTGTGTGTGTGTGTGTGTGTGTGGGGGGGGGGGGATTGTGGATTTAAAATAAGGAAATAGTACGGCGTCACTAATAGGCACTTTTGGGGGGGGGGGGGGAGGGAGGGCGGGAGGAGGGGGGGGGGGGAATGGAGGAACATGGTCAACAAAGACGTCTGGCAAAATCTTATGGACGCGATCTTAACTAACTCCAAAATATTCCACCAGCACAGTAACAAATCCAAAACACCGCCACCAGCAGCAGCACCAGCACCACCACCACCACTACCAACAACAACAACAAAACAACAACAACAACCACAACCTCAACAACAACAACCACAACAACAACCAAACCAAACCAAACACTTTCCTCTAAAGCAACAACAACAATGATTTAGATTATTTTTTATTATGAAACCTGTAACAGTCTCCCTTCAGCCCCCCGGTGCCCCCACCCACTTTGCTAATCGACACCCTCACCCTACCCCTCCCCTCTGAAAACCCCGAACACATCTATGGGACTGTGATTAAGCTTTCGCTAGGCAGGCATGTGATCTGTTTGATTACGTTACCAGAACGTGACACCTAGTTTAGACTTTGACCCTTTCACGCCCACCGCCCGCGGTGTCAGGGGAGGCAAGACAATGGACTCAATAAAAAGGGAGGACACCCTTAACAGCTGACCTTCTTGTTAAGGATGGGGACTACCCAGAACTGAAAATAATAAAAACCTTATGAAATGTTAAACAAACTTGTGTACCATGCAAATGCTGAACACAGCAAAACACGTGAATGTTGTTAAGCAATTTAACAGTTATTTGTATTACGTTATGTGAAACCATGATGAAACTCAAAACAGCTATCTTCACTGACCTAGAATTTGAACCTTTGATTTTGATGATTCGACCATAACTTAAAAGAAAAAATGCAATGAGACCATCCACACGTTTTTTTTTTTTTTTTTTTTTTTTTTAAACTGTTTCGTGAACCACGAACGACAATCCGATAGAGGTTTACTGCCAATCGGTTAACAGTTGCTCCCCTTGGACCCTCACCTTTCGCTTTTTTCACGACCAGGCACCCAGCGTCTGTGCATAGACCGAGCATACCGTTGCCAACCACACACCCAGACCCCGGGCGTTGACGCATGAGGACGCTGTTACCGAGCACCCACAACCCATGTTATCTCCGCTCTTACTGTGGCCGCTATGCCCAAGTTCAATTTCGGCAATGAGTTAAGCATGTCTGTGGTATGCGATCGTGTTTGTTTAAATCTAATCTCAACCATGTTTTGCTGTTTTTGAGCATGCCGCGCATCACGCTTTAATTAAACCTAATTAATTTTCAAGTAGCCCTCATTACTTTCATTCAAAGGTAGTCCCCACCCTTAAAACAGAGATTACCTGCCCGTGACATGGGGCTCAGTCCTGGAATCTGCGCCATCACAACATCAATTGTCTGCCTACAATGTCGCTGCATTCCGATGTTACAGAGATAGAAGCTAGCCAGAGAGACGCGTACAATGTTGTTCGTGTACTGATCTCATGGGCACGCCCAAAGAAACAACGCCAAGCACACACCGGCTTTTAAATAAGTCTGGTTCAGGACGATCAACTCCCACGAGCAACGTGTCAAGGGGTGGGTGGGTGTTTGATGATATCAAAGACGGAGGGCAACTAGAAAAAGGCCAGCACTAATACTTGGTCCCAGCCGGGATTCGAACCCACGACCCGAGCATTGAAAGCCCAACACTCTACCATTCGGCTATCCCAGCTCCCCGAGTAATGTGTCAAAACAAACAAACAAACAAACAAACAAACAAACAAACAAACAAACAAACAAACAAAAAGTTTCGCATAGACGCTGCCACTATTAGGTCAATAGCCTTCCCAAAGTCTACTTTAGATCTCTGTAAACTTGTGATTTTTTTTAAACTACTACTTTATTATCCCTTTCGGGAAATTCGGGCTGCTTCCCCCGGGGGAAGCGCGTCGCCGCGGTGCAGCGCCACCCAATATCTATCCTATATTTTTTTTAAAAACAATTTTGATGGGGGAGGAAAGCCGGATTACCCGGAGAGAAACCCCCGATGAGCAGCCCGGTAGCCAGGAAAAACCGGTATCACATATCACAAGCTCGACCTGGGCTCGAACCCACGCTCCATCGCCATGACATTGGTGACGGCCGTTCAGTAGCGCAGCGGCTAGATCCAACGCGCTACCTGTTAGACCAGCGCTCACCTCATCGACCCCAGCATATAAAATCTATACGGCCTTCCCGAAATGAAATTTCAAATTGAAATTAAACTCAAATTTTGAGTTGACCTGGGACCGCAAACCGACATGGCGCAGGTGGCCCCCGCCTCCTTTTTTGTGATGAATCGAGCGGTAGCCGTTCATTTTGTCTCATAGCTTAGCAAGGACGTAAAACGGCAAGGCTGTAATCTTCATAATAACATGCTTTTGTCATAGTAAGCAGACGAAGTCGACCTGTAATCGTAATTTTTGGGGTAATATTTAGCCTAATTTATTACCGGAATTACCAAACGTATACTTTTACGTTGTGACATTCTTAACCTTATTTTTATG
>JACVVK020000246.1:865000-872500 GCA_018292915.2 Batillaria attramentaria
ACACTCTATCTTAACGGTGTTACTATTTGAAGCGGAGAAGCAACGGAAACATTTTTGTCCATTTTGAGTCGTATGAGGAAGCATCTGATCAGCCGATTATGCATTGCATCATCGATTTGATTTTGTTTGGATTTTTGTTGTTGTTGTTGTTGTTGTTGTTGTTGTTGAAAACTTGGAATTATGTGAGTCAGTTTGAGGTCATGAGGATCCGAGAACGAAATAAAAGTTATTCGCCCATTGTGGTTTTTGTTGCCGCTCGAAGTGGAACTGAAGACCAGTCGAAAGACATGTATTTTGTATGAAGTTCTCTCTCTCTCTCACACACACACACATACACACACACACACACTCACACACACACACACACACACACACACACACACACACACACACACACACACACAAATACAGACAGACAGACAGACACACACACACACACACACACACACACACACACACACACACACACACACACACACACACACAAATACAGACAGACAGACAGACAGACAGACAGACAGACAGACAGACAGACAGACACACACACACACACACACACACACACACACACACACACACACACACACACACACACACACACACCTCTGTAACGATCGAGAGACTGAAACATACTACACCCTTTTATCGTATCTTTTATTCTCCCTCGTTTCTTCAGTCCTTCTTTCAGTTTGTTCCTACGTCATGTCTGTCTGTCTGTGTGTCTATCTATCTGTCTATCTCTCTCGTAATTGCTTACGCAAACACTGAAACTGTGAAAAGTGGCCACCATTTAGAAAATGCCGACGCAGCGCGGAAAAGAGTAAGGTTAAGTAGTTTACACTTTGTCAAAGCAAACCCACCACACACCACACAGAGGAACGGGAACTCTTCAGACGAGCGATTAGCAGAGTACTCTCCCTTCATTCACGAACGCGAAATGTCAAGGTCTTTCGTACGGTCTGAGCAAACAACCCTCTTGCCGATTTCGCTCAGGCTGCCTTTTTTTTTTTTTTTTCTTTTTAAAAAAAAAAAAAAATCTGTTTGTGTAGAAGTGGAGAAGAAAAGAAAAGTAAGTGTTTCGACTGACGGAGGGTGGGTGTGGGTGTTTTAGGGGGTTTAACGTCCTTTTCCACCACATACGGGTAATATCAAATACGAGGCAACGATGAAAAAGCCAGCCGGGCACAAATATATATATAATTATGGCCCCAGCCGGGATACGAACTCACGACACGAGCATTAGAAGTCCAACGCTCTACCATTCGGCCACCCCGGCTCCCTCGATTGACGGAACAGGTACGCTTGACGTGCAACAGAAATCAACCGCAACTCGATTGCTAACGTGTGGCGTTTTTATTTTTATTTTTATGAAAGTTGTCCCTTACAACTGACGGGTGACTGCCTGGTGCCTTGTTGATTATCTTGACAAAACTCATGAGAGGAAAAGGCAAATATTCTTCTTAGTTAAGTAAACGCGCGTAATTCAGGATTACCGTGCTTAGCGTATGTTTTGGAACAGTTTATTGCACTTTTGAGTGCACCTGTATACTCGAAACGATGATGATGATGATGACGATGATGATGATGATGATTGTGTATTATATAGGCGCTTTACCCAATTTCTTGAATTGGCTCAAAGCGCCGCGAACTGAACAAATATTATCTTAACCACTATACAACGGACCGATCATCAGTGGAGTTCTGAATGCAACACAGGTGCCGTCAGCAGGCCGCCGCGCGAACCGGCGAAAATTGAAGACCGGACCGCAAACCACCGGCTGATTCCTTGATATTCTCGTCGCGTAAAATCCTATTGTTGACTGAGCCTGTCGGCCGCTGTCACTGTTCAGGTGTCCGGTAATGTGGTGCGATGTCAGAAACCGCCTAGATGTCAGAGACGGCAAAATTGTAAAAAATATAGGATAGGTATTGGGTGGCGCTGCACCGCGGCGACGCGCTTCCCCTCGGGGGAAGCAGCCCGAATTTCCCGAAAGGGATAAAACAGTAGTATAAAAAAAAGAAGAGCTCAGAACAAATTGTGAGTAGATTTACAGGAGGATGGCCCATTAAAGGGAACAGTTCACTTCCTGACTGTCTCATTTCTCTCACGATATCTACGCTGGAAAGAAAATAAATGGTTCTTCAACGAGCTTGGTGAGGTCTAACGAAAACACGGTAAATGGAACTTGCGTTGAAACAGCGGGAAAGCTTCCGACATCGAGGTGGTAAAGTTCAGTTTTGTACAAGGACCTCTAATTTATATCGTGTAGTGTCAACACATTTTAAAACATTTGTTTAAAAAAAAAAAGGGGGGGGGGGGGGTCAACTTGGAAGGTAGTACGAAAACAAACACACAGAAATGTGGATAGCGTGACAGTGAATGTTTTTGTTGTTGTTGTTGTTGTTGTTGGTGGTGGTGGTGGTGGTTTTTTTTTGGAGGGGGGGAGGGGGGGGGGGTTGAAGCTTTTCAGTGTACGCAAACAATGTGTGGGGGAGGTGGGGGTGGCCGAATGGTAGAGCGTTGGACTTCTAACGCTCGGGTCGTAAGTTCGTATCCCGGCTGGGGCTAAATATTTGTGCTGGCTTTTTCATCGTTGCCCCGTCTTTGATGTCACCCGTATCTGGTATGAAAGGACGTTACCCCCCCCCCCCCCCCCAAAAAAAAAAAAAAAAAAACAACAACAAAAACAACAACAACAAAAAAAAACCCAAAAAAAACCAAAACAAAAACAAAAACAAACAAACAAAAAAGAACACCCCCCCCCCAAAAAAAAAAAAAAAAACCCCAACCAACCAACGAAACAAACAAACAAACAAACAACCAAAAACCAAAAAATAAAAAACAACAAACAAACAAACAAACAAACAAACAAACAAACAACAACAACAACAACAACAAAGAACCACCACCACCACCACCAACAACAACAACACACACACACACACACACACACACACACACACACACACACACACACACACACACACACACACACACACACACACACACACACACACACACACACGCACGCACGCCCACACACACACACACACACACACACACACACACACACACACACACACACACACATGTGACTTGGAATAATGTTGTTGGGGGGGGGGGGGAGGGGGGAGGGGGAGGGGTGTTAACATGTTGACTATGTGAAAGTTTAGTTAACGAATGGAGGGGGGTGGGGGTGGGAAGGGGGGGAAGGGCTTGGTACATACCATGCTGTAAAAACCAACAAAAACCAACAATGAAATGTCTCAAAGGCGGGACACTTATTGCAGTTTATAACGGCAATAATTATCAGTTCAAAACCTACAGGACCTGTGTAATGCGAGCGGTTTAATCGTGCTAAGGAACGCCTTCAAGTTGCAGAACATCAGTAACTGTCACGTAATTACTTACCTGTCCTGACGTTGCTGCTTTGCTTTGCTCTCAGCTGTTACCAACAGAGAGGTGGTCTGTCTTAAACTTGTGAACTAATTATTCGCCTGAGCCGTAAAGAGTGGCTTTTACGTAAGTAAGTAAATTTCACTTTTCAAGGCAGGTGGTTGGGAAGCATGTTACGCAACCAAGGTAGAGACAGAGGCAAACGCTGACTAGGGGTTTTCCTTTAATTTTTGCGCGGCCTTAAGATTGGGAAGATCTTGGAACGAACTCCAAGCTGGTATTTTCGGGTAAGCCAGGTTCAAATTATTTTTTTTATTGTTGTTGTTGTTGTTACTACTACTACTAATAATAATAACTATGATGATGTAAATCTTCAAATATATTTGTTTAATTTTGAATACACTCATGTATAACTATACAGTGTATGCATACATGTTGAAAATGCGAAAAAAAGAATTAAAAAAAAGCAAGGAAGAAAATACACCGGAAAAAAAAACAACCAAAAACAAACAAACAAACAACAAAAAACGATGATGATGATGATGATGATGATGATGCTGATGATGATGATGCTGATGCTAATGATGCTGATGTACCGTATTTAGCGCTGCTCTCAAAAAGGACTTGACGCACTAAAACGCACTTTTAGTAATGTAAAACTAGTTTTGTGTGTGTGGGAAGTTAAAAGGCCTAACATGCGACGCTAGTAATTGAAATTTGGAAGGGAGTAGAATCTTCTGTTGCTGTTATTACTGTCGTTTTTACATATCCACACTCAACAAATATATTTTTTAAAGCAATTTTGTAACGTGAAAGAACGTTTGCATTTTCCAGACTAGACGCCAGAAACCATAATGGCGGCCGTGCTTGTTGTGCTCCTGGGGATGGTGACAACAGTGTTCCACAGTACAACCGGTTTGTTTGTTTGTTTGTTTTTGTTCTGTTTATATATTTTATTTCCCTTCTATACTTTATACAATGGGGGAGCCGGGGTGGCCGAATGGTAGGGCTTTGGACTTCCAATGCTCGGGTCGTGAGTTCGAATCCCGGCTAGGGCCAAATATTTCTGCTGGCTTTTTCATCGTTGCCCCGTCTTTGATATCACCCGTATGTGGTGGAAAAGGACGTTAAACTCCCAAACACCCACACACCCACTCTATACAAGTACAACATGCACGCATTATATGCTTATAAACTAGTGTCCAGAAGAAACGATACCAAACTGTTGTCAGAATGTTTTTGTGCAAAGTGATCCCCGAGGCCTAAAAACATAGGTTTACGTATCCCACGTCCCAAATACAGCGTCTGCGCTCGGGATTACCGGAAACATTTGCTAATGAAATATACCACTCTGAAATTTCTGTATTGTTCTGCTTTTATTGTATGTCCTTGCCAATCCTTGGTATCGTTTCTTTTGGACACTAGTTTACATACATGAACTGACAAAACATTTGAGTAGAGTCTTGACACATAGGCCACTGGGATGACGAAAAAGCTGTCAAAGAATCGAACCCTTAGTCCTTCATGTGCATGGGTCGGGTAAGGCCACGCAAGCTGTAAGCTTTGAAGTTGTTTGTTTGTGTTTGAGGGAGAGCCGGGAGGGAGGGGTAAGGGGCAGAGGGGTAGATGGGTGATTTCCTCCATAGAATAAATATTTTCAGGTTCACCAAAGGTTGCTTGTGCGTCCTGTCCGGCTGCTCGTGCTTGTAGTTTTAAGGTTTCAGAGTGTTTGAGGATATTAGTCCTGCAAAACGAACATTTTCATCCTCACAATCTATGTTCGATGATTTGAGAGAAGATCGACTGACAGAACACATACACACAAGAACAATGTCAACATTTTATTTATGAGTGTGCGAGTGTTTCACATATTAACCCTGTTTGTGAGTGGTTTTATACGAGCTCGTATTTTAAGAGCTTGAGTGCTTTGGACTTACACGGATGTGTGTCTGTAAATTAGATTTACTTGTGTGCGTGTGACTGAGGCTTCTGTTAGTGCAAGTTTTATTTGTTGTTATTATTATTATTATTTCTTATGGTGGCCTATAATTTCCCCTCTGGGATTAATAAAGTAGTTTGACCAGCCCCCCGTAGTGTAGTGGTTAGCACTTCGGACCATGGACCGGGAGACCCGGGTTCGAGTCCCAGCCGAGGTAAGCGGGATTTTTCCTACCTAGGTCGGCTCCTACCCAGAGCGGGTGTGCTATGGGCCCAATGGGGAGGCTGTTGCCACACAGCCGAGATTCACCCACCTCACGGGTGCGACTTTGGGGAGTGCTTCCCTTGGTATGACACGTCTATTATGATGTGGATGATTACACGGCCGGCACCGCAGGTGCCGTAGTTCCCGGGCCTGGTTAATGCCGGGATATTTATGACAGGAAGCGTGGAATGCGGCCCTGTCCCGCGGTCCCAAACCACACAGACCTCCATAGCATCATCTTACCATCATCCTCACCTCCATCACCATGCATAATAAAAATTGCCCCAGCTTCCGAGCCCTCCGTGGATTCCACCCATTACCAGGGAGGAACACCACTGGAGCCGGCAAAGAGTTGTGGTAGCAAAAAAAAAAAATCAAAAAAAATCAGTCTTATCTTATCTTACATGTGCTTAACGTTTGCGCTGTATTCATTTACAGTCACCGGCGCTACATGTGACGGCGAGCCCTTTAACACCACAACCCATATCTGCTGTCAGCGGAAACTCCGTGACCGGCCGAACGGCCTGCTTTCCGGTTGCTGTGGTAAAAAGGCAATGGACATCACAAAACATATCTGTTGCCAAGGCAACCGACGCCCAAGACCAAACGGCATCTTCTCGAGATGTTGCGGTGAAAACTCTTTCAGCACGAAAACCCGGATCTGTTGCCAAGGGAAACTGGAGAAAAAGCCAAACGGAAAATTCTCGAAATGCTGCGGAGAGAAAGTGTTTAACAGAAAGTCGCAGATTTGCTGCAAAAATGACGTGATGGAGAAGCCGGAAGGTGGCTCAGCAAAGTGTTGCGACAGGAAGGCCTACAACTGCGAGTTACAGATCTGTTGCCGAGGGAAAATCCTCGTGCTGCCGAGTAAGAAGTCTTCCAGATGCTGCGGCGACAAGGTCTTTGACAAGACGACCGAAATGTGTTGCCGGGGAAAGATCCACCGCAAACCCAAGCAAGTGAAAACCTCGAAAAGCTCAATCCTCCAGTGTTGCGGTGACGCGGCTTTCAGCAAGACTTCGCACATCTGCTGCGCGGGGAAGTTGAACCTCAAACCGACCAAAACCACGAGGAACGCCAAATGTTGTGGCAGTAAGGCATACAGCACCAAGTTCCAGATCTGCTGCCAGGGAAGACTTCAGGTCCTGCCTCACAAGGAGCGGTCCCGTTGCTGTGGTACGGAAGCGTTCGACAGGAGACGGGGAACATGCATCGGAGGTGTTCTGCTTCGCAAGAATTAACCCTTTCAGTCCTGTCGGTTTCTGCAGTAGTCAGACTTTCTGCTCTTTTCATTCCTGCAGTTCTAAAAGTCTGTATACCTATAAGTCTGTATACCTATGTATGTCCTACCTGTGCAAGGGAATTCCGTGCCCGGACTCGACTCACCAGTCATCTCCGGACACATCGCATCCAGTCAGCTCCAACAGACTGATGTCATGGTCATCATCGCTCGCGATGGACGAACAACATACCTGTCGGGGAGGCGGGGTGGCCGAATGGTAGAGCGTTGGACTTCTAATGCTCGGGTTGTGAGCTCGTATCCCGGCTGGGGCTTAATATTTGTGCTGGCTTTTTTTTTTCGTTGTCCCGTCTTCGATATCACCCGTATGTGGCGGAAAAGGGCGTTAAACCCCCAAACCACCACCAATCCGTACTTCCTGGGGCGTGACCTAGTAAATCTACAATTTTGCACTTCCCGTGAGATCTGTACAAGTTTTGGAGTCTCCAAACCCACCCTGTCTTCTGAGATAAACCGAAATGAAAAGAGATGAATGAGCTGACCACTCAACGGCACATGAAGAATAGAATTAAGAACGGGCGGTGCCCCGATCCTGAGTTCGGTTCACAGCTTTGTGCTGGTTTTTTCTTTGTTGCTCTGTACCATTTAAAACAATCTCTT
>JACVVK020000246.1:882500-885000 GCA_018292915.2 Batillaria attramentaria
AATCTTATACGCCCGTTTAGATCTAAACGCGTTTATCCCAGCTATCCCAGGAAAGAGATGAAGACTAAAACAAGAACCACAGTGTACTGACAACATGAACTGATGGGAAACAAAGAGACAGCATGAAGCAGCTTACTTTCGCTAACCTATAACACATAATGTACTAGAATCACTTGCAAGATTTTATTATTTCGCCTGTACTCAGGGGGCATTATTCACTTTACTGTGTTCATATTCTTCATAGCCTGGTTCAGTCCCTCTGACATATACCCCGCTCTGCCAGACTTTGCTATACAACAGAAAAACGAAATTCGGCACTTAAAGGTGAAACATATCAGTATGTACACAACAGTAATATAACTGTACACTTTTACATTTGTTCTGCCTAGAAGGAAGGCCAACTAAAAAAAAAAAAAAAAAAAGGCGGATTTTGCGTAACTTAACAGCGGACAAGACATCATTTCTGGTTGTTGTTTCCACGGAAGCTGGTACCTACCGAAAGACAGATACTAGTGGTTTAAAAAAAAAAAAACTTTTTCTAGTCCCCCACTTCAGCCACTGTTTCAAAGTGGAGACTATGTTTTCTTAATTTCAAACCCGTCCATCTGTTTTACCGAACTTGTCGTCTCATTATATCTTGTATATGTCTTTCCCAAACCCCTCTCAGACATAAAAATATAAATATATTCCCCATTCCCCTGGGGGTTCTGTGGATGGTGAGATACCGTTAGATCTGTTAGGTATTTCATCGGTAGGATGGTAGATCCCCCCCCCCCCCTCCACTGTGGCTTGAAGCCAATGTCGGGCAAGGCGGTCCAATGGCATACAAAGCACACATTTTTTTAAATCTAGGGAGCACTCTCAGCTTTACTTACCTCCCCTATATATAACATTTGAACATGTAGTAACTCCCATCCCTTTACCCCCCCCCCCCCCCCCCCCCCCCCCCCCCGTCCTCCCCCGATTCCTATACCGTTTGATTTTGTTCCGCTTGTTTTCATAACTGTGACACCCCAGTGAACACCACTACATGCATAGTTCATGTCTACTGAACATAGTGATGTCAGCAAACAGTCCGCAAAAATATGAATGGCCCTCAAACTGTACAACAACAGTGTTGTGATTATACACGCTGACGACGCTTACAAACTTTGCACTGCGATCCAGTTTGCAATATGAAACGTTCTTTTGTCTTTTTACTGGCACGTTAACGTTTAGGAGTGAATACTTCAACATTCAATCTACGCACTTATAAACTTTACGTGTTGGGAAGCATTTGGATGAAGTAATAGTACGAGAATTGAAATAATTATAATAATAATAATAATTAAAAAAAACAACCAAATACTAACGTACCTAAAATATAGTTACAAAATATACAGTAGAACCCCAAACTGATATAGATACAACGTACACTCACCAGCAACAAAAATGCACTGCACCAAATCACAAAACATATCCCTGCGCACGGGCTTGGTAATACAACGTCTGACAAAAGTTACACAAAGAAGCAGAGAAACAAATAAGGCGGGTAGTCACTTTTTTTTTTGTTTTTTTTGTTTTTGTTGTTGAAAACATTGTTCGTACGTATTTGGCGTCCGGTATGTTTTTGTTTTGAAAACATTGTTCGTACGTATTTGGCGTCCGGTATGTTTTTGTTTTCAGCCAAGGTTTGGTTTGTGCAGTTTGAGAGGCATTTTACTTATTCCCGCCATGAAGCGTGAATGTTCTCTCTGCGTTTCTCACAGTGTACTCCGTTTATGGTGTTTTGCGTAACACGTTCCGTTCTGTCATTACGAACCTCAGCAATCATTTGACGTCACTCTGCACGTCGTGTTTTGACGTCAATTCTGTAGCTACGTCAGTTGTTACGTTGCTTGGTGCACCTCTTGACGGCTCAGGTTCACGTACAACAGGAACAGATCTGCATAGTGTCACAAACACGTTACAGAACGTACGCAGAAAACACACTGTGAGGGCGAGGTCTGTACAAAAACACCGCACATGTCTTCTTCTTCTTCTTCTTCTTCTAGGGTCCCGTTCGAAGACAGTCTGTTAAGGTCTGTTAAGCTGTCTGGTGCATATGTTACGTCGAGTCACGCTTGGAATGTGAAGCCTAAAAGGTTAACATTAAGGCTTATTCAGGGAAACAAAATCCAGCCTAAAGCGTGAAGACTGGTGTTAACTGTTTCAGTCTGGCGCAGACGAGGCGGTAGTATCCACAGAATCCATGCCATTTCCAGTCGTCCCTTATACACAACCACCCAAAGCTATCGCTTTGCTCCCTGAAACACACTTTCTGCTTCAACCATCGCAAACTAGACAGTTTCCCTGAATTTACCTCAGGGAAATGGCTCTACACCAGACATCTTTCAAGCTTGGGAGACCACCCCTGATCATGTGGCCCTGAAGGGAGGCAAGTCGCGAGTAAGGGAGATGCACAGTGGCTTCCCTTTGAGTACTCCGATAACGTGTGTTGAATTCCCGTAAGGTCTTTTCA
>JACVVK020000246.1:890000-905000 GCA_018292915.2 Batillaria attramentaria
GTTCTACCTGTGACGTAGTGTCTTGTCTGTCGTAATGGTCTGTCTGTGACGCAGAGGTGATTCTAGGATTTCAAAACAGGGGGACACAGGGCCCCCTGACTTTGAAAATGGGGGACATGGCATGGCCAGACCGCGGGGGGGGGGGGGGGGGGTCACTAGAAACGATGTTCGATAGGAAATCCATGGCGCTCCAAGGTTGACGTTCGGAAGTTCGTACATCCGTCGTCGGTCAGTCGTAAATAGATTAGCCTTCTTGTGTTTTACACAGAGATGGCACAGCATTCCACCGGAGTCATTCCGCTGCAGCCACGGCCATTTCTTGGTCCACTCATTTTGGAACAGCCTTCCTTTCTGCCCGCTTTTGGGACATTCTGGAGTGGGATAGGTAGATTCAGTGGCGGCCGAACCGCTGGCACTCGGCTGCGAGTCTGCAACAAGCGCGGCGCCCTGTCCGAGTCCGTCGCCCGTCTCATCCTCTGCATCGTCTTCTACCTCTTCTTCTCTATCCTTTCTTTTCTTCTGGGAAGTCGCTTTTGTGAAGGAGAAGTCCAATAAAGTTCGCCGCTTCATCGTGACTGATATACGACTACTCAAAATGATGGCGCATAATATTTAGGCATATATAGAAAACGGCAGGTAGCAAGTGGCTGAAAGAAAACACTCGGACCAATCACAAACTTCTATGCAAAAGTGGAGCGACGCATGCGCAATAACCCATCCGTTAGCAGACGACGCGACCGTACGTTTGCCTATGCTTGTCCCGCACTGGCCACTCGTGAATGCGGGAATTCTTTT
Source organism: Batillaria attramentaria (assembly GCA_018292915.2). Taxonomy (NCBI): domain Eukaryota; kingdom Metazoa; phylum Mollusca; class Gastropoda; family Batillariidae; genus Batillaria; species Batillaria attramentaria. Next base: position 890,796 of record JACVVK020000246.1, read on the forward strand.
CAAGTCGCGGGCAGAGGGCCGCACTCGGCTTCCATTTTTGCGCCCAGCGAACAAAAATTGCGGGATTCCCGCGATCCCGCGCTCTAGAATCACCTCACTGACGTAATGTGTGTGATGTCAAATAAGTGAGTGACGCAGCGTGACGTTGCCTTTTCGGGAGTTGGTGTTGTCAGCCACAGTTTCTGTTACGGCAAGAGGTCACCATATTGTACCTTGTATTTGAGTTGAATGAAAGGCCATCACAGCTGGACAGCATAACATTAACAGAACTTTATTGGAGGGGTAGGAGGAGGAGGAGGAGTAAAAAAATAAATATAAAAAAGGCCTTTTAACCAGACTCATCATGACAATTAACGAAAGGCTCAGTACTGAGTTTTTGAGCTGCCTTGTCATCCAGCAGAATGTGTTTATCATTGCTAGGAAAATGTTTTCTGGCATATTTTAAACATTTGGGAACATGCCAAAGACATAAAGGAAAAAGATTCGAGATGTTCCTCAACAACAACTCTCCATTTTTACCTTTAAAGTCATGCAAATCATTATGGCGAGTCCCTCAGAGCCCATTAAATTTTTGTCGGCAGGGGGTTTGGGAGTAAGCGATGCAGATGCAGATAAAACGGACGAGTTGTGGTAATGTGAACGTTCTACGCGTGGGTGGAATAAATATGTTAATTCATTTGGAAACGTCAGATATCACAAATCGACACCTCAGTGGGGAATAGGGAAGATTGTGGTAATATTTTTTTCTATGTAAGACACTGGTCTAGTACATGTATTAAGTTTTGCAAAGGCGCCCATGGCAAAGGGGGCCGGGTCATTGGCACGAATAACGCTGGGGCACTTCCAGCCTTAAGCTGCATTGAGCCGAGGCACAAAGCGCCCCGGGTCAATGCAGCGTGTTTTGACTCTAAGCTGGAAGTGCGCTGGAGTAACTGGTGCTGTAGACTTCATCTCGCGTACTACACCGGGACGGCCGAACTGGCAAATCACTGAACTTTTAAAGCTCTGGTCGTGAGTTTGAATCCCAAATTGGAGCCATACTGACCTTTTCCTCATTTGCCCTGTCTTTGACATCACATTACGTGACGGAATGCCTAATTTCTTTGACCTCAAACTGCACCGCCAAGACGAGAAAAGGAATGTATCAGGAAACACTTGTGGGGACATACCTGTTTATCAATGGCAACATGTACCAAATGTTCCTCTCAGGAATGACAAAACACTTCCTGATGGATGTATATTTGGCCCTTGCTGTATCACATTCGAGAATATGGAATAGGGAAATTGTCTATGTGTAATACAGTCGTCTAGTGCATGTTTTAGGGGAGCCGGGGTGGCCAAATGGTAGAGCGTTGGACTTCTAATGCTCGGATCGTGAGTTCGTATCCTGGCTGGGGGCAAATAATTATTTGTGCTGGCTTTTTCATCGTTGCCCCGTCTTTGATATCACCCGTATGTGGTGGAAAAGGACGTTAAACCCCCAAACGCCCACCCACCCACCCGTAGTGCATGTTCTAACAAAAAATCTCTGCTTCGTTTAAGAGCACAAAAGCCAGTTTTGACAAATAATTGTTAACCACCATCTAATACCTTTCAGTGTTATTTTTCCGCGATTGTTTGATTGTCTGTGGACGTTTAACAAATGAACGGATCACATGGTGGATTGGACAACGCACTCCAAACTCGAGCCGAGCTCACAGCACCTTTTTGGATGGTACACACACAGACTTTAAGAGCCAGATCAACACTGCAACGAGCTATTGATGAAACTACCAGCTCGAGTGGAAAAGCACTGTGTAGCCAAGTGGTTCTCTTTGTTCATCTCTTTGTGTTCTACCTGTGACGTAGTGTCTTGTCTGTAGGAATGGTCTGTCTGTGACGTAATGCCTGCAATGTCAAATAAGTGTGTAACGCAGTGTGACGTTGCCTTTTTAGGAGTTGGTGTTGTCCTGGAAGTAAATGTACTTGTCTGTCTCTTTGTCTCCTGTGCCTTGTGTGAAAAACACTTTGTACACCCCCCCCCAAAAAAAAAAACAAACAAAACAACAACAACAAAAAAAACAACAACAAAAAAACAAAACAAAAACAAAAACCCAACAACAAAAAACCGAAACAACAACAACAAAACCAAAAACAAACAAACAAACAAACAAACACCCCAAGAAGCAACAAACGAACTCCTGCACTGTTGTCAAAAGATCTGCACTAGTTAGCCAGTCCACAACAGTTCATCACTGTCCAGACAACACAGCGTGACAAACACTCCACGCGGTGACCACGACAAAAGGAATACACGACAGTGTCTCCCAAGGAGGATGACATCGGCCTGATGGCGGACTCTTAAAGGCTCAGTTTTCGAATATAGAGATCCTCTGTGGAGGGAGGTAACTTCCCGAAGTTTAACCACCTCCCCATGTAAAAGATGGAAAGAACAAACCAGCACACTGGCATTTGGGAAGCTCTGAAACCTCTGCAACTGTGACAGCTACAGTTGCCTGCATAATGCACAGGCGCAGGTGTCAGTTTAAAACAACACCAACACCACCAAAAACAACAAAAACACAACGTCTGCGGCGTTTTGTTAAGATGGCAGACCTTTAAGCGCAGCATGGCCAGACCCCAGAATACTTCATCCCACTTCTGACACCTTGAGGCGATCGCTTCAACGCCATTGTCCTCGCACAAAGTTTCCTAAACACCGGTGTTTAGCCGTCACAACGGGAGCGGCCACTGGTCCGGAATGAAGAGCTACTCACGACAGCTCCAGTGGACAATGGTCACTTTCGCTTGACGTCAAATGACACTTGAGCACTTCAGAGGTTTAGGAGAAGGGTCACGCCCACAGCAGGACAATTGAGAGAGGGTCCATTACACTGTTTATGAGAGAGAGAGAGAGAGAGAGAGAGAGAGAGATGCGTACCCGGCAGTTTCAAAACAGCAACAGCAAAAGTATGATAAGTATTGCGGGGATCCAGTCGCCCTCGTTAGTGGACGACTGGAGTTTATTTGCCCCTCCAGCGCATGACTGGTATACATTTGCACCCCCTAACGGGAGAAACTATACCAATTAAACGATACTAACAGTTGCAGCAGGGACTCGAATAGGAACAGGTGGTTAGTTTCAAAACAGCAACAGCAAGATAAGTACTATTGCACTACCAGCTGTAGTAGAAAGGATTTGAGCAGGAACAGGGACTGGCATTTTGAATCCGGCAAAATGTTTATATTTTGACATGACGGACGCGCGCAGACATAGATGCACTCTGATGTCACCCAGTGACGTCTCCGAGTTTCTACAGCAGATTTACGCAGATGGTCAGTCACATCCTGAATAGGATTCAGCTTTTCAAAACAGTTTCTCAACACTTGTCATAACTCAGACGTTACGGACACATGTCTGCATCGGGTGATTCACAAGTCTAGCACTAACGCTTGGCAGTATATACATGTATTCAAAAACCGAAGTTTACAACTGAACGCGCTCAGTGTGCACGAATAGTAGCCATCTCCGTCGTCTTGCTATGGTGTTGCTGGAAAAGTACTGACACATTTTACGAGTTTATGATGCAGTGTCAAACGGGGACAGTAAAACTTACAGTGGTGGTGATGCATCTTAAAACTGCACAATGCGCTAATAGTGATGACGGTAAACGTGACAACCCATAACGAGTTACAATGATGACGTAAATACGTAATACTTGATGACTATTTCAAAGAAACCATATCATTTTTATCAGCACAGTTTCAAAAAAAAGTTACGCCGTATTGGGTATTTGAAGAAAAGAAAAAAAGAAAAAAGATTTTGAAAATTTAATCATAATGAAGTGGATGATAACAATAATGATGTTTATTGACGATGACGGCGACGATCATGAAGACGAGCAGGACGACGACGACGAGGATGATGATGACGACATAGAGGATGTTTATGATTCTGACATATACATATACTGATAATGATGATGACGATGTCGACATATGATGCTGATTGACAATGTTGAGGATGACATCAAGGGGTGGGGTGGGTGTTTGGGGGGTTAACGTCCTCTTCCACCACATAGGGTGATATCAAAGACGGGGCAACGATGAAAAAGCCAGCACAAATATTTGGCCCCAGCCGGGATCGAACTCACGACCCGAGCATTAGAAGTCCAACGCCCTACCATTCGACCACCCCGACTCCCCAGGATGACATCAATGCCAATAATGATGACAACTACGACACAGATGCTGATAATGCTGACCATGACGATATAGATGCTGATAATGGGTGGGTGGGTGTTTTGGGGTTTAACGTCCTTTTCCACCACATAGGGTGATATCAAAGACGGGGCAACGATGAAAAAGCCAGCACAATATTTGGCCCCAGCCGGGATCGAGATGCTGATAATATCATTACGATGACGACATAGGCGCTGATAATGATGATGGTGACGACGCTGAGGACGATGGCACACATGCCAGGGGCGATGAAGATATGGAACCAGGAAGATAAGGAAAAGGCCAAACAAGCACATATTAGAACACCACTGGAAGAACTAACAGAAACTGCCTCTCGTTAAAAAAACAACAACAACAACAACAACAACAACAAAACAAAAACGCATACAACTTAGAGTAGCAAAAGGTGTTCACAACATACCCCTTCTTCCCAACTCCCTTCCCCTCCCACCCACCACCCACAACCCCAACCCCAGCCCCCAAACACCTCTCCCTCCCCTCCCCACCCCTCTAACCCTCAAACCCATCCCTTCCCCTCCAACTCTCCCCCCCCCACCCCCCCTTCCGTCATCCAGAAAATTACAGTGGTCTATGCCGAGAGCCCAACCCTTGAATGGTTGTGACATGAGACAACACTGCCAAGGGCAATCCAACGAACCGGCAATAAAAGACAACACGAAACGTGCACGCCATAGGCCGGGATTAACCTACTTCGCAGGTCTTCAATTTCTACTGAAACACGTCGCGTTCAATTTACTACGTCAGTACAGATAGGTGCGCATGAAGCGGGGAAGAAGAAAGTATTGGCTTGCAGTCTCAGGCGGTTGGATCGTCGCCCGGGTTATTCGCAAAGTTCTGGGCCCGTATGTAAAAAGTCGAGGTTATTCTAACCCACGGCTACGGGCCTAACCCAAACTAGGACAAAAGAAACCCAAAAGCAAAATTAAATTTAAAAAAAAGGAAGCGAAGACAGGAAGAAAAAAATCCTTCTATAACGGCTCAGGCACCTTGCTGGAATGGGCCCGCTTCTTGATTAAAAAAACCCAACAACAACAAAAACACAAAAAGCAAAACAACCCCCCCCCCAAAAAAAAACAAACAAACAAACAAACAAACAAACAAACAAACAAACAAACAAACAGAAAATTTAACCCTAGAGCTAGTTTAGTTCCAGGTTAGCCCTAAAAGCCCTAACCTCGACTGTTACATACGGGCCCTGTACATTACGTTGTCAGACCACGTGGTTCAAACATAATGTGCTAATTTTTAAACCGCTGTAAGTTTTTCTTGGATGCTCACTGCCGCAGCGGAAACAGCCCCGCAAACTAATGAAGAACGTTTTCCGTAATTCGTAAATTAGCTTTCGCACAATGGTTGGCTCTGACAATTAGGAACCGCACTTGGCCAACTTCTTACCAGGCCTGTATGTCGGAGAATGGTGACCTACTGAAATCTTCGATTAATCATCAAGAGTATATCTTATGGTGAAGTTTCGCTGTGTAAAGTAAACACGCAGTAAGCCATTTAATTCCTTCCCTGGCGAATTGAGTGTTTGTTTTATTGGTGGTTCTGACTGGTCTGCTTGCCGCTAAGACTAGTATACCCCCCCCCCCCCCCCCACACACACACACAAAGAAAAAAAGAAAGAAAAAGAAAAAAAGAAAAAAAACCCTGAAAAACAAACGTAAACACAAACAAAACAACAACAACAAAACACCAAAACACCCAAAACAAAATAAAAACCAACCAACCAAACAACAACAACAAGCAGCAGCAGCAGCAGCAGCAGCAGCAGCACCACCACCACCACCACCACCACCACCAACAACAACAACAACAACAACAATCCAACCAAGCAACCAACAATAACAAGAACAACAACAACAACGAGAAACGCCGCAATAATCTTGGCCACTAAAACGTACGAAATTGCGACTAGGACCTGACTGACTCAGCTACAAGGTATTTCCGATCTTCAGAGGCATTTTCATTACAAGCTTACACGCCATCATATCTGTTTTGAAAATCAATTGGGACGGTTTTCCTTTACGTGTCAACACAGACAAAAAAAAAAAAAAAAATCGCTGACACGTCCAAAAAAAAAAAAAAAAAAATCCCCCAAGCAAACGTAATCGACTCCAAACCTAACTCCAAGTGCTCACCTCTTAAATGTGGTTGACCTGCGTCTCTAGCTAGCCCTTAAACTTTCCCGGCCAAGCAAGAGGACTGTTATCTCGGACGATAACTGGAGTTACAGAACGCAACTCTGTTAGTCGCCAGTTATAGGCCAATAAACGGGAAGTCAGTAAACTGCTTGAGATCTGGAGCTGGACTTTTTTTCTTTTCTTTTTTTGAAAGGAGGGTGGGAGTGGGGTGGGGGGGGGAGGAGGGTAGAAGGGGGGGGGGGTGTACTTCAGATTGTGAATCATAGTTTTATTGTGATATAGCGGTGAGTTTACCCTGGACAGGATTGTAGCCGCCAAAGGTACACTTTCACCAGCCACAGCCAAACGAGGTGTGTGTGTGTGTGTGTGTGTGTGTGTGTGTGTGTGTGTGTGTGTGTGTGTGTGTGTGTGTGTGCGCGCGCGCGCTTAACATCCACGTCAGGTTCCAAAGACGAAGTATGTTAACCCGTTAAAACATCAATTTATTCTAAACACCTTTTTTCAGCAAGTCAACTTATCTTCCCTAAGACTACGTGCGAAACTAACGGAGACAAAACGGTGAGCTCTGTCCCATCACATGCAAAGCTAGATATAGCGTAGCTTCGTAGCAATTAGCGAAACGAAAAGGAGATCACAGTCAAGCCATTAAAAACTCATTCTTTGGGCACTCGCCGACTCGGGGGTACAAATCTGTTCAGCAACTTTCAAGCGTAGTCTGACGGTTACTCGAATACTGTCCTTACAGAATCTCTGCTCCAACGTGCTTTCGAATCCCATTCGTCATGTTAGTGCCTGAAAAAAAAAGTCTTACTGGCTGTTCGTTCTCCTTTTGCCTACCACCCTAACCACATTTCGTAGTGTCGCGTATCCCCCCCCCCCCCTCTATATACTACGGGTAAGTGACGCAGGTATCGACGGCCGGTCCCTGGTCGTGCGAGCATTATGTGCCCGTGACACTAACCGCTGAGAGACGTCTTTATCTCCGTCTGCCATTGGACACGTGTCAAACGGGGACTGGTGGGAAAGATATGGTTGCGTGTAGACTTGAAGCTGCCCATTACCTCTCAATACAATGCTGCTCAACAAATAGAGCTGGCCGGTGGAGTGTTTATGGAAGCACTATAGGGTCGACTGTAGCGCGCTCGGCACCACTGTGTCAACAGCCTTTTGGTAGTGCCACAAGCCATAGACTAGACGAGAGTGGAGCCGAGAGAGGGAGAGAGAGAGAGAGAGAGGGCCCAACCAAAATAAGGGTTAATACCTATGTCAGGTTAGAAAAAAAAAATCTGCTGATACTCTCTGTTTCTGTCTGTCTCTCTCTGTCCTGCGTTTCAAAAAGAGTACAAACTGAAAATGGAATATAATATGGCAATCAACATTGCGTTGTTGTTGGGTTTTTTGGGGGGGCTTTTGATCAGAACGCAATGCTTCATGTCGCTATAGCCTTAATTACGAGGGGGATGGGGGGAAAATTCAGAGGGGGTGGAGGTTTCAACACCCCTTCCCTCCAACACCCCAAATATTCAACTGCACCCTAACCAAAGACGCAGTTACGTTTATAAGTTGCTTTCATTACAGCTCGTGTTGATACGGTGATTTCCACGGACGTAAATAGCTCTTCCTCTAACACACACACACACACACACACACACACACACACACACACACACACACACACGTACGTACTACCAACGTCATAGCCCCCGAGTAGTGAAACCCTTCTCGTCTACATTTGAACCCGTGTTTGTTCACTAATCTAACTGACAGCCCAGTTTGGCGAAAACTCGCATGTCAAACTTGGTCATAAAACCGGCCACACTGTCTACACACACTAACACATTAGAGTTAAACTGCAAAATACGTGCCGGCCAAACAGTTCAGCAGACACCCACGCACGTCCAAAAGCAAATGGGAGTCCAAACCCTTAAAAAAAAAAAAACAACAACTCGAATTTGTGCGCAAGCCTGTGTTTTAGCAACATAACTGAACTTCTGCCTTGTCTAAAAGTCGTCCCCTTTTGAAGACGCTACCCTTTCGGCAAAACAAAAACAAGGGGATGGCGTGAACTATATGCGGCTATCTTCTGTTTAGCCTTGGATTATCTGTTCAGTTTTTGGATATGAATGTGCTGGGCGGAGGGACGTAAATGTATATAACCGCTGTGACATAACGGCCATGAGTATTTTGACCTTGCCCGCGACCTTGACATTAGTAATCTTCTGTTTGGCCTTGGATTATCTGTTCAGGTTTTTTTTTATGGATGTACTGAGCGGAGGGACGTAAATACATAGCCGCTGTGATGTGACATAACGATCATGAGTAGTTTGACCTTGTCTGCGACCTTGACACTGGTAATCTGATCGTGTCAACATCTGAGACCTTGCATGACCGGAGAGATGCAAAACGTTCTAAGCCTTGTTTGACGAAACAGGAAGACCGACAGTATTGCGAACAAACAAACAAACAAACAAACAAACAAACAAACATATTCACAATATGTAAACAGTCTTCATGTGTGATAATAATGAGAAACTGACATGTAAATTGCACTTTCTTTCATAAAAAGTGTTTGTGGCAAGGATTGTATCGGCTTCAGTGAATCACGAAGTAGAACACGCAAACCGTAACCTTGACCTCACCAGTTGTAAACTTGACCTTGAAATAGAAACGAAAACCTCACCTGACCTTAATAATCGTCAGAATTCACGTTTCAACAAATAATCTGAGTATAAATGGCAATGACCAACGACCATAAAGCGTTTGTAGACAACGGGAAGGCCGACCGACACTCACCGGCCTTCTACAAAACAGACAAAACCTGCTCAGGGAACTTCTACAAAACAGAACAAACCTCCTCATGGAATAACAACAAAACAACATGAGAAGCTGCAGCTGCAGCAGCAGCAAACTCCATCTGATACCATCACCACCAACAGTAAAAACCGACTCCGGAAACTAGTCGGAGAACCGGGATAGCCGAATGGTAGAGCGTTGGACTCTCAATGCTCGGGTCGTGAGTTCGAATCCCGGCCGGGGCCAAATATCTGTGCTGGCCTTTTTCTCGTTACCCCGTCTTTGATCTAACCCTTACTTGGTGGAAAAGGACGTTAAATTCATAAACACCCACCCACCACTACCCACCGCACCCGTAAACTAGTCGACAGTACAAGAGGGTGGGTGGGTGTTTGGGGATCGAACTCACGACCCGAGCATTAGAAGTCCAACGCTCTACCATTCGACCACCCCAGCTCCCCTCGACAGAACAAGAGAGGAGACGACACAAATAAGAGAAACACGTGACTCCAGATGTAAGCAAAATTAAATGGATTAAATTGCATCTTTGCCAAACCAGATTGTTTTGCAGTTCGCTCGTGAGCCGGTGTGCCTGTACGCTCGAAATACTCTACCTCGATGATTAGTACAGCTCTTCATGCGATACAAAGTTGTTTACACTTTGCGCGAGCGGTCGAACGTTCAATTTCTACGACTGTTGTTACCCTACTGGAGCGCCTGATCAGTGTGGTCGCCGCGTCATCGACTACGCTTCTATTGGCTCAGTGCCAGCATTACAGACAGTGTCACTGTCCAGGGCCCGCATGTAAAACTCGAGATTACTTTAACCCACGGCTACGGGCATAACCCAGACTAGGCCAAAAGAAACCAAAAAGCAAAATTAAATACAAAAGGAGGCGAAGAAAGGAAGGAAAAAATCCTTCTATAACGGCTTAGGCACCTTGCTGGAATGGGCCCGCTTCTTGATTCAAAACAAAACAAAACAACAACAACAACAAAAAACACCCCAAAAAACAGCAAAAAAAAAAAACAAAAACAAAAACAAAAACCCCACAAAAACCCTAGAGCTAGTTTAGTTCAAGGTTAGACTCTAACCCAGGGCTAAAAGCCCTAACCTCGACTATTACATACGGGCCCAGGCTGGTGTCCACTCCTTACATGCGACCTCCATGGACTAACACACAACAAAGCATAGTAATGAAGGACTCAACAGCAGGCCAAGTAATGAAGGACAACAGTAAACCCACTGTAGCCTTCAGAAAAGAAATGACTCGCTTGAGGACAGCTACGAAGAAGCGCTGAGAAGCTGTGAAAACTGCCCCCCCCCCATCTCTCCCCCTCCCCAAAGCCCTCACCCCCTTCCCCCTGCCCCAGCCAGGACGTATACAGACTGTTTTGGCCGCCGAAAGCTGCAAGTGAATGTTGTTTTATGTGATGCAAATGGGTCAGCGGAGAACCCTCGACAAACAGTGTCAGTGAACACGCTCGAATCCTCCCGTCCGCCCCGGCCTTGGTGCACGCCACTTGCGATATGCACCTGCTGTGCGTACCGTTTCTTGTGCGCTAAATCGAAGACACAGTGGAGGAGAAGTGGGGGGTGAGGGTGGGGATTGCGGAGGAAAGGGAGGGGTTGGGAAGGGAGGGGGGGTGGGAGACGAGGAAGGATATGGTTACATAACATGGCGGGTCCAAACGCCGGTGATACCTCGATTCAAACGTTTCGACGACGAGCATTGCTCTCAGGAAAAGCGATATGTCTGAAAAGTCCTTGGCTTTGCAGAAACGCGTGAGTAACAGTCGTTTCTGGTTGATCAAACAACACCCCTTCTTTCACAGAAACATACCGTTGTCAAAACGAGGTGCTACTCACACTGAAAATGGCAAAATGGCAAAATACTGTCTTCAGCAAATTTCGGTTTCTGGTTTTGAGGCAAGGGGGCCGTGTATCAATGATTCAACGATTGTTACCAAAACGACACTACACTGTAATAACGTTGTGAACTCAGACTTACAGGACACCTTACTACACTGTAATAACGTTGGGAACTCAGGCTTACAGGACACCTTACTACAGTGTAATAACGTTGTGAACTCAGGCTTACAGGACACCTTACTACAGTGTAACAACGTTGTGAACTCAGACTTACAGGACACCTTACTACAGTGTAATAACGTTGTGAACTCAGACTTACAGGACACCTTACTACAGTGTAATAACGTTGTGAACTCAGACTTACAGGACACCTTACTACAGTGTAATAACGTTGTGAACTCAGGCTTACAGGACACCTTACTACAATGTAATAACGTTGTGAACTCAGGCTTACAGGACACCTTACTACACTGTTATAACGTTGGAAACTCAGGCCTACACCACACGTTACTACAGTGTAATAACGTTGTGAACTCAGGCTTACAGGACACCTTACTACAATGTACTAACGTTGTGAACTCAGGCTTACAGGACACCTTACTACAATGTACTAACGTTGTGAACTCAGACTTACAGGACACCTTACTACAATGTAATAACGTTGTAAACTCAGGCTTACAGGACACCTTACTACAATGTAATAACGTTGTGAACTCAGGCTTACAGGACACCTTACTACAATGTAATAACGTTGGGAACTCAGGCTTACAGGACATCTTACTACAATGTACTAACGTTGGGAACTCAGGCTTACAGGACACCTTACTACAATGTCATAACGTTGGGAACTCAGACTTACAGGACACCTTACTACACTGTAATAACGTTGTGAACTCAGACTTACAGGACACCTTACTACAGTGTAATAACGTTGTGAACTCAGGCTTACAGGACACCTTACTACAATGTAATAACGTTGTAAACTCAGGCTTACAGGACACCTTACTACAATGTAATAACGTTGTGAACTCAGGCTTACAGGACACCTTACTACAATGTAATAACGTTGGGAACTCAGGCTTACAGGACATCTTACTACAATATACTAACGTTGGGAACTCAGGCTTACAGGACACCTTACTACAATGTAATAACGTTGTGAACTCAGGCTTACAGGACATCTTACTAGAATGTACTAACGTTGGGAACTCAGGCTTACAGGACATCTTACTACAATGTACTAACGTTGGGAACTCAGACTTACAGGACACCTTACTACAGTGTAATAACGTTGTGAACTCAGGCTTACAGGACACCTTACTACAATGTAATAACGTTGTGAACTCAGGCTTACAGGACACCTTACTACAATGTAATAACGTTGGGAACTCAGACTTACAGGACACCTTACTACAGTGTAATAACGTTGTGAACTCAGGCTTACAGGACACCTTACTACAATATAATAACGTTCTGAATTCAGGCTTACAGGACACGCTACTACTCTGTAATAACGTTGTTAACTCATGCTTACAGGACACCTTACTACACTGTAATAACGTTGTGAACTCAGGCTTACAGGACACCTTACTACAATATAATAACTTTCTGAACTCAGGCTTACAGGACACCTTACTACAATGTAATAACGTTCTGAACTCAGGCTTACAGGACACCTTACTACAATATAATAACGTTCTGAACTCAGGCTTACAGGACACCTTACTACAATGTAATAACGTTGTGAACTCAGGCTTACAGGACTCGTTACTAAAATGTAATAACGTTGTGAACTCAGACTCATACTTCAGACATATAGCTTCACGTTACAACAATCACCGTCGAGACTTTTGGATCGCGGCTGTATCGGCGACTTGACTACCTTTTTTTTTTTTTTTTTTTTTTTAACTACTTTATTATCCCTTCCGGGAAATTCGGGCTACTTCCCCTGGGGGAAGCGCGTCGCCGCGGTGCAGCGCCACCCAACACCTACCCTATATTATTTTTTACAATTTTGCTGGGAGAGGAAAGCTGGATAACCCGGAGAGAAACACCCCATGAGCAGCCCGGCAGCCAGGAAAAACCGGTATCATACGGCCATTCTGATTTCCCCGCGTGGACACACCGCAGTGGGTGCGAGTGTTTGGGGGTTTAACGTCCTTTTCCACCACATACGGGTGATATCAAGGACAGGGCAACGATGAAAAAGCCAGCACAAATATTTGGCCCCAGCCGGGATACGAACTCACGACCCGAGCATTAGAAGTCCAACACTCTACCATTCGGCCACTCCGGCTCCCCGACACACCGCAGTACTACAAGGCAGGGTAGTAAAGGTCGGAAAGATAAAAAACCCTCCCCCTCCCCTTACACCCCCCCCCCCCTCCAACACACGGCTCCAGAGGCCATAGACAAACCACGCTACTCGTCAGAATGTTCAGGACAGTGGAAGAGTCAACAAAGACAGCCAACAATGCCTCCTACTCCTTAAGCTGGAACTGATTATTAATTTTCGCTGAGGTACATGTTCTTTCCTGCCGAAAGTAGGTCACACATCGACAAGCAACAAAGTAGGCCATTTCGTCATTACGTGACGTGTTCCTTGTTGCGCTGGTACGCTTGGGGGATTTTAACGGATTTCTCAGAAGTTAGCGATGAGTCGAGATCTTCTCTTGACGTACCGGATTTGCTCGAACACTTCCCGTTAAAAGTCTCAATACAAAAGACACCCATATAACAGCGAGTGGAAACCGTTTCATCGAGTGTGCTTTAAGGTCTGCAATCTCAGCAAAAAAGCCGCAAACATTGCGTTTTTTAAAAACTGCGACTCCTTCGACTGTGCATAATCCAGGCAACTCTGTCACAGTTGCAGAGTTTTCAGCGCTTCGGGGACCCTTATAAAACCAGAGCACGAGTTTACCGTGACATTATCTGGCTTTTGGTCAGTGAGCGAGACACGTCGCTACAGTGTCTAGCGGATCTTGAGGGATGCACGATCTTTCTCGCTCAGTGTCAGAACGCAAACTGAGCTGTGAAATCAGACTGCCTTTGGCTTTTATTGAGGTTTCAGGGACGCTGAAAACTCTGCAACTGTGACAGAGTTGACTGTGCTTGCACGGTCGACTCTGTCAATTTTTTTTTCACACTTCGGAA